>LPNX010359093.1:114561-305428 GCA_001517045.1 Pseudotsuga menziesii | reverse complement strand
ATATATATGCGCAATGTAGCTTTATGGCCTGAAAAAAAAAGGGTGAAGGTGTGAAGGATGAAATAAGCGAAGCAGCGAAGACAATGGAGAAGCAAGTTTTTGGAAGGGATTTTTTATGCGAAGTTTTACGAAGGTTTTTTATATGAAGATAAAAACCGAACTTACCAAAGATGTATGACGACATGGCAGATTACAAAGTCAAATCTAATCAAGAGGTGATCTTCAGCACATCAAAGGAGATACAGAGGGAAGGAGATGATGTCAGCCCTCCCAAAACAATGATGTCGGGCTCAAAGTCCGAAGGTACACATTTGTGCGAAAACCTCCCTGCAAGGAATGAGGGAACAATGGAGACCAAGAAATCAGAAGGTAGAGATATGAGCGCCAAAAGAGCATACCCTGAGTTGGTCGTAGGAAAATCTATCCTTATCTCAGACATTCTGAATTACCTAAAATTCGCACTAGTAGGGAGATTATGTGGCAAAATAATAGGAAATTCAACATTGGCAGCGTGGATGGAGAGAAATTGGAATCCAGTTCTGGGATACACCCCCCATCTTCATGTTTTACCCAGAGGATGTTTCTTATTTAATTTGGTGAAGGAAGAAAACAACACCTTGTTGTCGAATCAAAGATGGAATTGGGGCCCTTTGGGTCTGATCTTGAGAAAATGGCATATAGACTTTATTGCCATAAGGAAACCACATAACGTACAGCAAGTGTGGGTAATCTTCCCCGGCTTAGCGATGGTCTTTTGGCAACAACACATCTTAGAAGCAATAGGAAATAAAATTGGAAATTTTATCAAGCTTGAAGACGACTAGGCAAGCAAGATTGGCAGAAGATGTGCGTGGATACTAGTAGAATTAGACATGAGAGACGGTTTGTTCGAGGAAATAATAATCCAAATGCATGGGAGCACCTGGACTTAGTGAATTGATTATTGGAAGATGCCATTTAGACTCTTTAATTGCCGACAGGTCGACCACCTTCAAAAAAACTTCCCTGTGAACATAGGAGAGCAATCGAAACTAGTATATAAGAAAGTCTGGGTTTAAAAAATGAATATTGAGGGAAGACCCACCCCGACAAATACTGGTCCTGAAAACTCAGAATGCAAGTCTGAAGACAAGAGATTGAAGGCGAAGGTGGTAGAACAAAAGCTCAAAGTGGACGAAAAAGAGAAGTTCGAGCTTCAATCAACTTCAGACGTCAATCAGAAAGGTGATGGCATGGTTGGTCCTAGCGAAACAACATCAACCAAAGGTTCTCATTTTTCCTTTATCTATTGTTTCTATGTAAAAAACTGTTATGGTAGAAGGTTCTAGGGATAAGGTTGACAACTCATCAAACGAAATAATGGAAGAGGTGAAAGTACCCACTAAAACATAATATACCATCTCGGGAGAAAGTAAGGGCTATGATTTGAGGCCAAGGTATAGACAAGAGGACAACTCATGCTCTACTGGGGGTTTATCCCACGGTCACATACCAAAATCGTCAGTTGGATGCAAATCCTTTTTGAATAAGGCTCAGTTACAAGCGGTTAGAGAAATCATGGAGGGAAAGCAAGCTACCATAGGAAGGGCTCTTAGAGTGAGAAAATTCCCTAACAGGGGTCCTTAATGATTTTCCTTTCCTACAACGTGAGGAGGATAGGAGGGGCCTCCAAATTAACAGCCCTCCATAGGTTAATAGAGTCAAAACAGAAAAGAAAAAAATCATAGCTTTTCAAGAAACAATGATGGATGGGGAGAGAGCAAAAGAGTCAACGAGGGTTTTTCTAAAGGACTGGTAGATGGAAGCTATTGATGCAGATGGTCACTCGAGAGTCCTTCTTACAACCTGGAGTCTAGAAATAATTTTTCATTCCAAATTAGAATATAAGGATGCACTTGGAACTGAATTGGAAGACCCAGAAACTAGGATACGGTTTTTCTTTCTAAACATATATGGCCCATTCTATGACAAAAGGAATTATTGGTAAACCCTAAGCAGTGATGGAGCATTTGAACATGTCAACGTGATACTAGCAGGGGACCTGAATTTAACCTTGACTGCAAGAGAATTTTGGGGAAAAAATGCACGGTTGGACGCCCTATCCAATTTTTCAGCTCCTTATTTGAACAGAAGAAGCTAATAGATCTCCAACCGATTCGATTGGAACCCACCTGGAAGAATAACAGATGTGGGGATCAAGCAATATCAAAGAGATTGGACATATTCTTGCTTTCAGAAGGACTTTTCCAAGATCATTTGGTGCTAAAATATGCAGTGGAAACAGGTGGACTATCGAATCATGGGCCTATTACACTATCTATTACCAATCCTAAGGAAAACCCTCCATCTCCCTTCAAGTTTAACCCAGTTTGGATAGAACATGAAGATTACAGGGAGATGGTTAAGGAAAATTGGAAGCCCTTAGAGATTCAGTCCTCTGAAAGTTGTATGTATCAAACGATGGAGAATCTAACAACAATTAAGGAAATCTCGAAATAATGGGGGAAAAAACACAAAGATTTAGAACAAAAGGAACTGAAAGAATGAGAG
Source organism: Pseudotsuga menziesii (assembly GCA_001517045.1). Taxonomy (NCBI): domain Eukaryota; kingdom Viridiplantae; phylum Streptophyta; class Pinopsida; order Pinales; family Pinaceae; genus Pseudotsuga; species Pseudotsuga menziesii. Next base: position 302,878 of record LPNX010359093.1, on the reverse strand, counting down.
TAGAAAATTCAAAACTTGTACAACACTAACACCACAGGGATTTTCTCTTTAGCAAAATTGCAACTTTTAAAAAATGAAGAAAAAAAGTGAAGCCTACTCCTGGCTCATGAAGAGAAGTTGTGTAGACTAAAGAGCAGAGCACTATGGTTAGAAGCAGAGGACAAGAACACAAAATATTTCCATCATTTTGCTTATTACAGGAAAAACATCAACTCCGTCTTAGAGATCAAGGATGAAGAAGGAGGAACAAATAAAAAATTTAAAGACAAGGCAAAAGCAGCAGAAAAACATTTCCAGAAAATATTTACAGCCCCTCCAGGATGTCCTATTTATGAAATCTTAGAAGTACTCAATATGTTCCCCCATTTAATCACAGAGGAGATGAAACAAGATCTATTGGAAGAGGTGACAGAAGAAGAGCTCAACAAAATTGTACACTCCTTTCAAAAAGGTAAGATCCCATGGCCAGATCAGTTTACCCTAGATTTCTTTCTAGGTTTTTATGATATGTTGAAGAGTGATATTATGAAGGTGGTAAGAGAATCATAGAGGACATGAAAAGTATTAGGGGCAATGAATGCCACCTTCATCACTCTCATACCTAAAAAACAGAGAGGGGGAAATTTTGAGGACTTCAGACCAATCTCTTGTTGCAATATGATCTACACAATCATAGCCAAAATCATAGCACATAGACTTAAACCCATCTTGAGTCAGTTCATAACTGAAGAACAATTTGTTTTTTTTAATAGGAAGATCCATGATGCGGTGTCACTAGCACAGGAGGCATTACACTCAATTAAGAAGGAAAAGCAATCACATTTGCACTGAGGGTAGACCTATCCAGAGACTATGATAGAGTGAGTTGGACTTTCATTCATCTGCTCTTAATACAGATAGGGATGTCAGTGGAGATGGTGGAGTGGATCTTGGGGTGCATTTAGTTGACCTCTTTCGCAGTCTTGATAAATGGATCCCCCTCCAATTTCTTTCTTCCAACCAGAGGTTTAAAGAAGGGTTGCCCCCTTTCTCCATTACTGTTTTTATTAGTAGCAGAAGCACTCAACAAATCTATTCACAACGTAAGGAGGTAAGATTGATAAAGGGGGTAAGAATTGCCAACCATATTGAACTTACCCATGTGTTCTTTGTAGATGATGTACTAATGTTTGGAGAGGGAACCTTCGGAAACCTTGAAAATATGGTAAAAGTACTAGATGCTTATCAGAAAGCAACATGGTTGTAATTCATTATGGAGAACTCAAAGTTATCATACAGCAATGTACATGAGGAAATCCTAACACGGTCCAAGGAGTTAATTCCAGTCTCTATAGCCCCATTATCAGAACGGTTCAAATATCTAGGGTTTCAACTGAAACCAAATGCTTACTCGTTCCAGGATTAGACTTGGCTCTACAAAAAAATTGACAACAGAGTTTCTATGTGGACCAATCGGTTCCTTTCAAGGGGAGGGCGCTTAGTCCTACTAAAAGTGATACTGCAGCGCATCCTAGTCTATTGGGCTTCAATATCATACATTCCAAAAGGGATACTAACAAAAATAGGAAAAAATGCCTATCATTCCTATGGACAACAAGTAAAAAAGTAGAAGGAATTCCATTAGTGAAATGGGCCACCTTAGTCCTCCTTAAATCCAAAGGAGGTTGGGGAATCAAGAACCCTGGTCTCTTTAGCAAAGCTTTAGCGACCAAATATTTGTGGCGAATGGTCAAGAATCCTGAGTCACTGTGGGGAAGAACAATGAGGGTGAAATATTGTCCTCTTTCGCAGTCCTAACAATGAGGATCGTGGGGTGCATTTAGTTGACCTCTTTCGCAGTCCTGATAAATGGATCCCCCTCCAATTTCTTTCTTCCAACCAGAGGTTTAAAGAAGGGTTGCCCCCTTTCTCCATTACTGTTTTTATTAGTAGTAGAAGCACTCAACAGATCTATTCACAACGCAAGGAGGTAAGACTGATAAAAGGGGTAAGAATTTCCAACCATATTGAACTTACCCATGTGTTCTTTGTAGATGATGTACTAATGTTTGGAGAGGGAACCTTGAAAATATGGTAAAAGTACTAGATGCTTGTCAGAAAGCAACAGGGATGGAATTCAATATGGAGAATTCGAAGTTATCATACAACAATGTACATGAGGAAATCCTAACACAGTCCAAGGAGTTAATTCCAGTCTCTGTAGCCCCATTATCAGAAGGGTTCAAATATCTAGGGTTTCAACTGAAACCAAATGCTTACTCGTTCCAAGATTGGACTTGGCTCTACAAAAAAAATGACAACAGAGTTTCTATGTGGACCAATCGGTTCCTTTCAAGGGGAGGGCGCTTAGTCCTACTAAAAGTGGTACTGCAGCGCATCCCAGTCTATTGGGATTCAATATCATACATTCCAAAAGGGATACTAACAAAAATAGGAAAAATGCCTATCATTCCTATGGACAACAAGTAAAAAAGCAGAAGGAATTCCATTAGTGAAATGGGCCACCTTAGTCCTCCCTAAATCCAAAGGAGGCTGGGGAATCAAGAACCCTGGTCTCTTTAGCAAAGCTTTAGTGACCAAATCTTTGTGGCGAATGGTCGAGAATCCTGAGTCACTATGGGGAAGAACAATGAGGGTGAAATATTGTCCTAATTCCTCAATAGAGGAATGCTTCATACAACCGGTTAAACACATAAAGGAGGATCATTATGATGGAAAGCTTTTGTTGTGGCTTTTCCTTTAATAGGAAATTGGATTGCATGGCAATTGGAGATGAAAGGAGCATCAAAATTGGATGGGACCCGTGGGGAGGATCAGGAGAAAACTTCATATTATCAGAACAAATTATTACACAACTAATCGGAATAGGAGTAAGATTATTAGTATATGTGTGCGTTCAAACTGAGCATGAACATAGAGGTACAGTTTGGAAAACAGCTCAGGACTTGGGGCTCACGAAAATGAAGAAGCAAAATGGAACAACTACATAAGAAAGCTCAATGCTAGCTTCATTCAACTAGGAGAGGAGTGTGATAAATTCATTTGGACTTGGAACAGGAAGGGTGGCAAATTCTCGGCAAAACTGGGATATGAAGCAGCTATTCATTTAGAACAACAACATACAGAATGTTGGTGGTGGTAAAAAATATGGAAAATTCAGGCTCCCCTTAAGGCCATCTTAACTCTGTGGTTGGATTTGAATAACAAATTGTTGACTTGGGAAGCACTACTCAAATGAGGCTTCAATGGGCCTAGATTGTGCTTATTGTACAGAGTTGAAGGAGAATCAAGCTCACATCTTTTTTTGCTTGCACTTATGTAGGAACAATGTGGAAACAAGTCAGCTACAATCTGGATCCCTCTTCAAATTCGGATGAGGATGAGTCTCTTGAGCATAGAATGAAAAATTGGTGGAGCAATGAAAGGGTACGTACCCAGGAAGCGCTCCCAGCTCTATTTGTTTTTACCATTTGGGAAACAAGAAACATAGTTGTTCTCAAAGACGTATGGACATCTACAGAAATAACAGTCAATGTGCTATTGCAGAAGTTGATGGAGCATCAAGCAGTACCCAATCCAAAACCAAGAAGAGTGCTCAAAGCTCCAGAAATAGACAAAAATAGGCCTTGGGGTTTCTTTAATGGAGCTAGTCAAGGGGAACCTCCATTGGGAGGCGTTGGAGGCATTTTACACCTCAATGAGGCAACAAAATTTGAGATAACCTTCGCTCTGAGGCAAGGCACAAACAATAAAGCGGAACTAGTAGCTCTCTGGATAGTTCTCCAATTGGCATTGGAAAAACAAGTTCAGAATTTACAGCTCTTTGGGGACTCCAAGATGACTATAGATTGGGCGAACGGAAAATTACAAATAAATGCACCACGTCTCCAACATCTGTTGAGAACATAAAGAGAACAAATGACGGCATTTGAGTCAATAACTTTTCATCACATTTACAAAGAGTTAAATTCCGAAGCCGACAAGCTCTCTAAATTGGCTCTTGCTCTCCCTCCAGGTTTGATGGAAGTGAAAGAAATTGTAAATAACCAAGTTGTGAATCAATATGTAAGCTTGTAAAACTGATTGGGAAGCAAGCAAATATGACAATATGATCTTTTTTATTATAAAAGAAGCCCACAATGAAAGACAATGTAAAGCGATTTTGTTGTGCTTTATGTTTGCACTGACACTAAAACACAATGAACAATAACCTTAATATGAGATGGAAAATTGATCTAATTAAGAAAAAAAAACCTACCACCAAATTTGTAAGAAATATTAAGATTTAAACTTGAACTTATTTTGAAAAAACAATGAGGTGATTATTGATACTGCAACTAAGTTGAATGAAGCTTTAATTGATTGTAAGTAAAGATAAAGACAATCTTAATATTGGTGGCACATAATTACAAATTCTGATCATTAAATAAATGGTTCGGTATTCTCAAGGTCGACCATGACGTTATTCCACATATTCTCAAAAGACATAAAATAATAATTTTTTTTGGTTTCTCATCATATTCGTATAAATCTTTTCAATGTGACAGTATCATTAGTGTGACCATCATGGTGGAACTTGCTTCAAGATATTCTTATTGGGCTCATATTTTTAAACATCTTTTAAAGGATGTACATATATTCACATTATGATTTCAGCAATGCTCACCCAACTATTAAAGCTTTTAAAAAAGAGTTTTCTGCTTTACCATACTAAAGCCTATGATGAGAAATACACTTTACCGTACTTACAATTATTTAACATTTTTAAATATCTGACATTATTTGTTTGTTTAGTTAACTACATTAAAATATTAACCACTTTGCATATTAAATATTTGATATTTTGGTTTTTTTTCACATAGATAAGAGGTGGTTCATCCTAGGGCTAATCCACAGATTAATGTCATATCAGCATGAGAATCGAAATTACATTCATTCATAATTTATATATTCATAGTGGCTCAACAAGAGCATACATGTCACCTATAAGAATTGAACCTAGGTGGGGAGGATAACATTCATTCCTCCCAACAACCCAAGCTACAACCAATGAACAATTATTGGTTTATTTAGTTAACTGCTCTTTAATCGATACTTTGCATATTTTTTAATGGTGTGAAAGAAACACTATACAATTAAAAATGTGAACAATGTGAAGCCACGATTTTAGCAAAGATTGATCTCCGATCCAAAAAAAAATATGATTCTGAAAAATATGTCTAGACAAACCCAAAACATAAAATTATTTCTTTTTTAATGTTGAAAAATTATATAATTTTTTATATATAATAAATATTTAAAAAATAATAATAATTTATTATAGTGTATAATTAAATTTAAATAGATTTTTACAATAAAAAAATGTAATTTGAATAATGGAAAATCATCATGTTTATAATAATAATAATAATAATAATCTATTTTTAAGGTCACCGCCAAGCGAGACACCAAATTGGTGTATGAGACCCCCTTGTTTGTGAGACAAGGGACCCCCCTCTGCGCAGCGATTTAACTGCTAAAGTCTACAGAGGTGTACATACACTACCCCCTCTGGATTTGAACTCGTTACCTCCTAAGAGGAAACACATGCTCTTAACCATTAGGCCCACTCATGCTGTACATATTCCAACAAATATAACTACCAAAATTATAAATGTTTTTATATAATAATCTTTAAAAAATAATAATAAACTAGATAAGTTGTAGTTAAACTACTATGGATCTATTTTATCCGATTTACTAAGCATTAGAAGAACCTAATTTTTTCACTTATAAATTTTTTACATGTTCAAATTTTTTTATCACTTTAGTACTTGGTAAATCCTAGTTTAAAATTTATCTATATTTGTTTTATTTTTTATATTATAAATGGATATAAATTTTTAATTATTTTTTAATAAATATATATTTAAAAATAACCTATAGAATAGATTATAAGAGCTAAAGGTTCCTTTCGAGTTGAGAGCTGCCACAATAAGGTTATACAAGAATGTCATTGCTAAGTTTAAGACCAACAAGGGGTGGTCGAAAAATATTAAATGTAATATTAGAGTTAAACAAGGTTGCCCCCTCTCCCCCACCCTTTTTGGCATTTACATAGATCAGCTAGAATGTTGTTTAGAGGAAGCGGGTTGTGCTGGAACGAGCTTAGCTGGAATAGTCATCATCATTCTTCTCTATGCTGACGATATTGTTCTTCTGGCAAGGTGTCCATCTGATCTTGATAAGCAACTAAGGCTTCTTAAGGATTTTTGCTCTACCATGGGTATGACTATTAACACTAACAAAACAAAAATTATGATTATCAAATCCAAGAAGGACACTTACGCTAATTTTGTGTATGACAATAGCAACTTGGAGGAAGTGTCTTCTTACAAATACCTAGGAATTGATATTCATCACAAGCTCAATTGGAACTATACCATTAAGAAAATGATTAATGGAGGGTGGAAAGCTTAGTTTGGTCTTGAAAATAATTGTAAAGCAACAAACCTTGTGATGTGGGATAAAAAGAAGCTCCTCTTTGAAACTTTAGTCACTCCTATTATCTTGTATGGGTGTGAGGTTTGGGGTTGCAGCATCTCTAGAGAATCCTGGAGAAAGATTGAGCAAATCCAGAAGCGTTTTATAACGTATAACCTCAAAATTAAAAGCAATACACCCTACCATATTCTCCTTATAGAAGTGGGTCTTTCCCCTATCGAGAGCCTAGCTACGACTAGGCTCCTGTTGTACAAGCACAAAATCAATAACATGGGAGACCATAGACTTCCTAAACTAGCTTTAAATTCTAGCCAAAACCACCTAAGGCTCAAGTAAGGTTGGTATAAAGATACCATGGCTTGGTTAAATCGTTGGGAGATCGGCGAAAATGTTGCACTACAAAATATAAATAACATTAAAAATATTGTCACTTGTAAGTTTAAGGAGAAAATGTGGTGTGAGAAAGAGTTAGAGGATAAAAGAAAATTAAGATATTATAAGGAGGTCATCAACCCTACCCTAGAAGATCAAAAGTATCTCTCGGTTTTAACTAGTTCAAAGAAAAAAATTTAATATAGCCAAGATAAGAACGAACTCTCATGAGCTTCATAGTGAAACTCGTCGTTGGGCAGTTCCTAAAACACCATGGGTAGAAAGGATCTGCCATCTCTGTGAGAATATGAACATTGAGGATGAAAAACACTTCCTCTTAGAATGCCCTACATACACCCACATTAGATCTCAGTTTCATAATCTTTGTTGTAATTTCGACCTCCCTAGCCTTTTAACTTGTCAAAATTATAGTGATCTTGGGACACTTCTCTCTAAGCTCTTTAAACATAGAAATACAATTTTAAAATGAACTAAATAATGTGTTTCTTTGGGTCCGATAGATCAAAGATAGATCAAAGTTTGGTTTGAGTAGACGTTAACTATCATCATCATCATCATCATTATGTTAAAATTAATTTAATTATAATGAACAAACTAATTTTAATAATTCACCATAATCTTTCATAAAGTAAATGAGGCCTTCAATCATATTAATCATAATGAGATTGTGATTTAATAATAAGCAAGTGGGGCCTTCCATAATACTAATCATAATGAGATTGTGATTTAATAATGAGTATGGTGGTATTTCAAATCACTAAAGAGTTCCAAACCTTTAAATAAAGATATGTTTAGTGATGCGTGAAAGTTTAATTTGTAAAAAGAAATTATTTTTATTTTAAAAAATGAAAAGAATATGTTATGAAAAAAAAAAAATTATTTGTTTAAGTTAAAAAAAATTAAGATAATTAAAAATATATATTTATAGTTTAAGTTTTTTAAATAGTTTAAGATTTTTTTTATAAATTTTTGTAAATAGTTTAAGGTTTTTTTTTATAAAAAATTAATAACGTTTGTGGAGATGTTACAATATTAATATTACATTAAAAATATCAAAATTTATAACTAAATACTTCAAACCTTTATTCTATATAGAGAAGTTAATAATAACTTGGGTTATGGATCAAAGACAAAACTAGTATTTAGATCATAGATCTGGTTATTATAAAACACAATCTTGTTGTCACAAGTGAGCAGTAGGTTCCAAAAACAAATCCACCTTATAGGGTTTAGCTAGATGAACCTATTTCATTAGTATCTCTCAATTGACCAATAGTGCATGTGATCAAACAATATACACCCAAAGAATGAATCCCCAATTATTAAAGTCACATGTTGGAACATAGGGTCATAGATCTACATATCAAACTTCAAACATAGGTAATATGTTGGAAACACCATCAAAACTAGTCACCAAGTAAATAAAACCAGCTTCCATGTGCATAACAACGACCCCATGACAATATTCAACACTAGCACAAGCATGAAGCAACTCACAATAAAACATAGGCCACAAAGAATTGCCATTATTATACAAAGCCACACAAGAGACCCTTGTATGTCACCATGAGTAGACCTCACAAAAAGCAACATAATAGATCCACACAAACCACAAACCATCTAAGGAAACCGTGCCATACACCTCAACTCCACAATTTACTACCACCTATGAACATCCTTGCCATGCATAATCATAATCCCACATTCTTTTAAGTATAAAAAAAGTAAAATGGTAGAATTTAAGTCGTGTTTCCAAGAATGAAAAGGTAAAGAAAAGAGATATCTTCATCCCAAAACTCCATCTGATTAGTAATTTTAAAAAAAAAAAAAAATTTACCTAAACTTTATCGTTAGGCATTCCAAAAAAAAAGTTAATTTACTAATAATTAAATACTTCATCAACTTTTTTAAAATAAATAAAATTTCCAATTTTATTTTAATAAATGTACATTATTTATTAAACCTCTCTCACGCAACCAATTAGCATCACCTGTTAGTCGCAAGCCCCACAACATATAATTGTGGAGTATATTGAAGAGTTATGATGAAGCATTCTCACTGGATGTAAGTATTGGCTTGCGATTCAAGAAAATGCATGTTTCACATGGCGGTGTCGAATAAGACAATCATAACTTTCCCTTCTTGGTAACCCCAAGTGGGATAGAGACATTAGATCCGAAATAAAATTAAATAATGCATTCACATGTTCCATGTCATTCTAATTTTCAATTAACTTGGACAAACAAGAACTTGTTTTTTTTTTCAGAAAGAAAAAAGCTTGTCCTTGTTATTCTTGTAAGAATCAAAGGTCATCTATACAATCTTCTCACAATTGGGTTACACACATCCCATTGGATTTCTGCCAGGGGGAAAGGCATCACAACAGCTAAAAGATCCCATCAGAAAACTGTCTCATCATAAGAAGACTGTCATCTCTCATCCACATCTACCGAGTGCCAAAATGCACTGATCAGCATACTAAAAGTGAGCACTCATACAAAAACAAGATAGAATAGGGGAGAAATCCCCTTTTAACAATGTCAGAAGAGCTGTAAAGTATCCCGAGTAACCAATTGGTTCTCAAAAAATTCCATAAAACTGCCTTTCCCCTAAGGAAATGAGAGTGCATCTTTAGAGAGACGGTCAGCCAACCGATTGTGCTCTCGGTAAATGTGGGTGAAGGACAAATCCTGGAAGCTAGAAAATAGCTTTTTTGTCTCCCTGCACTAATGAACCAGATCAGTCGGGGAGAGAGCAGTCGATCCCTTCACCCAATTGATGATTACTAGTGAATCACCATAAACATGGGATAGGGGGATCCCCATCATTTGGGAGGTAAGAAGAAGTGCCGATAAGCTTAGCAATTCCGCTTTTGTGTTGGTGCCTTGTCCGACCCCAGTGAGAACTCCAAATGGTGGTAATCATTTAGATGTATGCAGAAACCAACACCAGCTAACATACATTTTGATGCGCCATCAAAGTAGCCACAGGGATAAATCTTGGAAGGGGGCTTCCCCAGAATTCTGCAAGATAGTTTTCCTGTGACAGTCGAATGAGGAAGAACCTGAACTGAAGTAATAATTTGGCGCACAATACTGTAGATATTCCTACCAATGCCTTCAAAGATTACCTAGTTGCGAGCCTTCCATATAATCCACATCATGTGGAAGGGAAGAAACAAGAACTTGTTATTATTAAATAACGCTATTCAGTCAACCTAAAAACAACAATGAATCCCAAATAAAAATTCAATTGCAAAAAAAAAAAAATGCGTTATAAATATGAATTTGTAATTAGAAAACGATACCTTTTATTATTAAATTAATGAAATTATGAATATGAATATGTAATTTCATGGTATTAAAGAGTTGTCTAAATAGGGAGAATTTTTCTTTGTTTTAGGTTAGTTTTACTTGATTTTGGCCATGAATGTTTACTGAATTTTCAAAACAGGTTAAAATACGGTTATTAAGAAGGTTTTAAGAGGGTTTTAGTGTCATGTAATTTCATTTCTGTCTTTAAAATTGTCCAACAAACAATAACAATTACAGATTTTGTGGATTAACTTCATTAGATTAAATTAAAAATCAGCATAAAAATCAAAATCGTCCTTGGATAGCATTAAATATAAATATGCAATTTCATACCTTTTCCATTGAATGTTTTTCAAATATGGTTATGGGAAATGACAAAGTAGAGGATTCGTCCCGACAGAAACTTGAACTTCACATAGTTGTCACAATATTTTGTGGTAACCAGGAATTGTTCAAAGAGTGAAAGTGCCAGCCATGTTTTTGTACTTGGACACCTTCAACTACTCCTGTCATGATCACAACCACCTCACGGGTGTAAATTTTAATAAAAATGGCAAGAATTAATCCTTAGATTAGGGATGGAATTTTAGTAAAAATGGCAAGATTGAATCCTTAGATTTGAGCTAAGATGCTTGTTTCCCGGGGTTTCAATCAAATTCCCATAAGAACCCAACAACATGTGATTAATAAAGACAAAAAAATTAAGGGAATCCACCTGACACACGGAGGTTAGATGGTGCATTGGAAGATTCGATTCTTTGTTAGAAGGGAATATGATAATAGTTTGTGGCCACAGGTCAATTTCTTTGCAACCCCAATCCCTCCAATCTGCACAGGATGGAGATTAACAAAATTTTGTATTAAGAAAAATAAAGTTTTGTGTAACTCATGGGTCCATCAACTTTCATAGGCACAAATAGATCAAATGAGCGAGGACTGGAAGAGATTAGATTAATAGAATAAGGTAGGCAGTCTATCAATTCTGTGAGTTGAGCCAACAGAAGAAGCAATGTACAATAATGTGGAGAAGATACACAACAGAGACGGAAGGTGGGCTATCATTGTTTTCTCAGAGTTGGGCTGTCAATCATAAAATTTAAGATTAGCTGTGGAAGTGGTTGAGGACCAGTGATCAGTTGGGTTTTTGGATCCACAGATTTTAATTTCTAAGTTGGGCTGTCAATCATATAAGGAAAGAAGAGCCGTGCGAGTGGTTGAGGAGCAGTGATCAATTGGGTTTCTGGATCCACAGATCTTGAATTATATAATTTTGGCTTGTATTGCTTACTTAAAGAGGGCTGCCTGCATTCTTGGCATCGATTCCAGCATTGCTTCTATCATCTCAATGCCATTAAGATCTGGTCCACTTTAGTCTCAATTAACTTCGTTGAGTCTTTGTGGAGTCACTAAGCTCGTTGGTGCCATTTTGTGATTGTAACAATGGGTGTCGATATAAGGCAGATTGCAGGAGCTATCTTGACACTTTCAATGTTTGTAATGCTGGGGAACATGATCAAGAAGGACCACTTCTCTGATACCACTGCAACTCTTGAGGTAGTAGCTTCTCTTCTCGAGCTTTTATTTCATGGAAGTGTACTTGATTCAGTAATGGATGGCTTGTGCTTCAGTCCAAAGGTTTTAGTAACTGAGTGTGCTTGTTTGTTATTGTTTATGATTCATGAATGACAGGTGAATTATTCAAATAGTTCGACACCTTCAGAAGATGCAGTATATGATACTTCTAAGGGGCTTCTTACCGAGGGAAAGGAACCCAACAATCTGTGGACAACATCTGGACCCGCACTGAATCCATGTTGGGACGACAAAATCACAAGTGAGTGTTTAGTGGGTGGTTAAGTCACACATTGAAGGTATTTTGGGGCAGTGCTTACAATAATATACAGATAGTATATATTTGATGAATTTGAAAACCTCTGATTGGACTAAGGTTCGATTCCCAACAACTGGTTATATTAAACTCAACTTCAGATTTGGTGTATCCAATTAGCCATCGGCTTGCTGTTTCAAAGTTTTAGTTTAAGATAACCACATATGGGAATTCAACTTGAGTCAAGCTGTACCCAATTTCTTGATGGTTTTTTTTTCCTTTTCTCCCGTCATTCTTTTTGTGTATGTTCCTGCGTGGAAAAAAAGTAAGGATGAAAACTGACATAATCTGGTGGGCTAAACAGAAAGCACGGAGAAGAGTGTGGGGTTTGTGCAATTTAGGTTGTCAAATGGTCCTCATTATCATATTTCACAGGTACGGCATCTTTTCCACACTGCTTTTTGAGCTACACCGTTGAACTTGGAGAGTTTTCTTTCACATGTTCATGTTTATGAAGATGTATTGTTTCATTGCCGACTCCAATTGCCCTTCCTCGTCATACTCTGGTAACAATCACCTGGTTCAGTCCAAGTTTTCTTTCACAAATTCATATTTATGAAAATGTTTTTTTCTTTACCAACTCCAATTGCCCTTGCTCTTAATACTCTGATAACGATCACCTGGTTCAGATCGAGCAAACTTTTTGGATGATGGAGATTGAGTTACTTGCAAGCTCTTCATTTATCATGATTAGTCATTTCTATATGCTGGATTCTATAGAATAGTTGTTTGCCTGCCTGTTAGGACTAAATCATCTAACATGGAGTAATGAGCATTAGTCTCCTTTATGAAGTAAATGCAGCAAGTCTAATCTGTCGAGAATGATACAGGCCTAGGCTCATGCTTGCCAAGTACATCCATGGCATTAGGATGTATCTTATATGTTTAATTTAACTAGATCCGTAGGATTGGGATTTTGACCTGTGGTCAGTGATTGCCACCCATGAATCATTACACCAAAATTACGTTATCCTTATTTTAGAACACAATAATACAAATTGGGTTCATGTATGACTGTGCCTCCATTGCCAGAAGTTCAAATAAATTTTGCTACTATTGATTGCTAGTGTAGAGGAAGAGGGGTAGAAGAGTGTTTGACATAAGACCAAGCATATTCTAATCAAAGAAGTTTAAGGACTTGATTACAACTGTCAACAAGTGCCTCTGTACAGGTGCTATCTTGGGCCTTGATTACAACAAGTGCCTCTGTACAGGTGCTATCTTGGGCTAAATAATGAGTTACATAACCACTATGTGCATCTAATCAAGTTTGTGTAATCAAAGAACAAACAATATTGGTTGAAATGAAATCACTAATTTATACAAATTTTCTCAAGAAAATCGGGATTTTGATTACCATGAAATGTACTTCAGAGCTGATAGCTAAATGAGAAAGTAAGGGGACACCAACAAATGTTATCTCACAATCTTAAACCTTCAGTAATGTCGTAGTAGCCAGCATGAAAGAACCATGTAGAAGAGTGCCACCCCAACCATGTCAAGAGCCAAACACACCTATGTGTTTGGTGAGAACCGGTGCAAATGCCAATGTTTTGTGAGGAATTTGTTGTGCCATGTTAGCAGGTTGAAAGCAACCAAAACAATCTCATGCATTGGAATCAGGAGACACAAATAACTTCAACCATCAATGTAAGGTTAGAACTGCCTTAAAAGGCTTCATGGAGCAAGAATTAGGATTAAGAGAAGAAATTCATGTGCCAAACCCAAAAGATATCCTGTAATTACATAGTTGTGATGTCTCAAAGGCCTCTTGTGATGAGAATCCCTATTCGGAAGTCATGAAAGGGTTCCTATCTTTATATATGATGATTAAGAGTGTGACTATGTGCCATCTCAGAGTGTTTGCATAATCCCATTGTTAGATGCAGTCTATAGCATGCAATAGAGGCAAGGTTGCTTGATCCTATGGAAAGATGCAACTCATTATTTGTGAAGGAAAAATGAAGGGTTTATAACTTGATACAGATTTCAACACAAGGTAGGGCCAAGGTATGTAATGTGGATCCAACTTTATAACGATGATCTATGTTTCATCCTCCAGTGTAATTCCATGAAGGGCTTGCATGTCAAGTCAAAGGAGCAGAAACCGAAAACCAAAAGGAAAGCGCAACAACTGATTGATGAATTGGAATTTGGCAGATGTCTTCTGATGTCTACCTCATAGACTGCCACTCAAGGGTTCCTCCCTGTATATATCCAAAGTTATTTAAGGACAAGATAGAAAGAATACTTCAAGAATTATTGGATGTGTCATATAGTGCCTAGGAAAATCCCCTTTGCATCTCCATTATTGTCAATAAGGAAGTAGGATAGATCCTTCCATATATACTAATACATTGACTACATGGAATTAAACAAGAAGACTATTAAAAATAGTTTCCCTATCCTACATATATATGAATTACTGGTAGAATTACACAGGACACAATATTTACAGAAATTTATTTGAGATCCAGATATCGCCAGATACGTGTAAGGGAAAGTGACCAATTTAAGACAACCTTTAGAACTCATCACATCCACTATGAGTTTTGGGCAGCCTTTTGGGCTAACTAATGCACAAACGACATTCCAAGTTTGCAATGAATCAAATCATCAAGCCATACTTGAGGATATTTATTTTCATGTTCTTTGATGGTACTCTCATTTTTAGCAAGAATATGGAGGATCATTTTCATCATTTGAAACTTGCTTTAGAACTCCCATGTCTTGACTTTTTATTTGCAAAATAATCAAAGGTATGAATTTTCAAAGAGTTAGAAATGACCCAACTAAGATTCCGACCATTATTGATGCCCACTTCAAAGAATGTGCCATGTACTTGTGTACTTGGGACACATCACATGTAGGGACGGAGTTAGTGCTGACCCAACTAAGATTCAAGGCATTATTGATTGGCCCACTCCAAAGAATATGACATAATTGAGAGGGATTAATGGGCTATGCAACTTCTACATATAATTTATTAGGGATTTGGAGGTCTCGTGGTACTCCTAACTGATCTCAAAAAGAAGGACCAGTTCAAATGGATAGAGGCAATGAAGTCTGCCTTTCAACATATGAAGAAGGTAATGATTTCTACCCTTGTACTAGCGCTTCAAGATTTCTCACAACCCTTTATAGTTGAACATGATGCTTCCAACATTGGCATAGGGGTTGCCCGTTGTCCTCATGGAAAATCAATGCACAATTGCATTTCACAGTGGGAAATCAACTACTAAGTAGAAGTTATCAATCTGTGATAAAGAAATGCTGTCTCTTATGCACACTCTAGAAAAGTTCAAACTTCAAATATTGTTTGAACTTCAAACAATATTTGTTGTGAAGCATTTCATTATTCAGACAAAATGCCAATGTTTGAAGTATTTCTTATCGAAAAAGAGATTGAGTGAATAACAAGTCAAATGGCCAAGCTAATTACAAGGTTTTGACTCTGAAATTCTGTATAAGAAGAGGTAAACGATGTGGTTGCAGACTCCTTATCCCACCTACCAGAATAAAAAGAAATATCTATTGTGATGAGAGGGATGTTGTTATGCTACATGATCTCAAAAAGACACAAAAAGAGAGCATGCATGCCTTCTCAAGTGATATGAGTTTTTATAAGCATTGCCTTTATCTTGTGCCCAATTCTAGATTTTAAGGAGAGGATCTTAATAGGATGCCATTCCTTACCCGATGTTAGTCATGGTGGTTTTTTAAGACCTATTACAGTCTAAGGAGTAAATTCTTTTGGAAGGGGTTTAAAGCCTTAAAGGATATGCAAAAAGTTTTGTGGCTTCACGTGAAACATGTCTAAGGGATAACACATATTGTGAAGTCCAAAATTGTTGCAACCTTTTCCCATTTCCCATGAATAGTGATAATCCGTTGCTCTGGGTGGGAGGAAAAAATACTATTTTTTTGGAAATTGATTGGATATGTATGCCCATTTTATTTCAATGGCTATTGCCATTCAAATGGCCAAGCTAATTACAAGGTTTTGACTCTGAAATTCTGTATAAGAAGAGGTAAACGATGTGGTTGCAGACTCCTTATCCCGATTCCCACGTACCAGAATAAAAAGCAATATCTACTGTGAACCATGGTGGAAAGAAGAGAAACTGGATGAGTATGCCAAAGATGAGAGGGATGTTGAGTGAATAACAAGTCAAAAGAGATTGAGTGAATAAAAAGTCAAATGGCCAAGCTAATTACAAGGTTTTGACTCTGAAATTCTGTATAAGAAGAGGTAAATGATGTGGTTGCAGACTCCTTATCCCACCTACCAGAATAAAAAGCAATATCTACTGTGAACCATGGTGGAAAGAAGAGATACTGGCTGAGTATGCCAAAGATGAGAGGGATGTTGTTATGCTACATGATCTCAAAAAGACACAAAAAGGGAGCATGTATGCCTTCTCAAGTGATATGACATTTTATAAGCATTGCCTTTATCTTGTGCCCAATTCTAGATTTTAAGGAGAGGATCTTAATAGAATGCCATTCCTTACCCAATGTTAGTCATGGTGGCTTTTTAAGATCTATTACAGTGTAAGGAGTAAATTCTTTTGGAAGGGGCTTAAAGCCTTAAAGGATATGCAAAAAGTTTTGTGGCTTCATGTGAAACATGTCTAAGGGATAACACATACTGTGAAGTCCAAAATTGTTGCAACCTTTTCCCATTTCCCATTAATAGTGATAATCCGTTGCTCTGGGTGGGAGGAAAAAATACTATTGTTTTGGTAATTGATTGATTGGATATGTATGACCATTTTATTTCAATGGCTATTGTTATCAAAACCTCAAAGGTTGTTGAATTGTTTATGCAACATACTGACAGGCTGCATTAGCTTCCAAGGAATATTGTTAGTGATCGTGACTTGAAGTTCATAAGAAACTTTTGTAAATTGTTGTGTAAACTTGTTGGTACTACCTTGACGCCAAGTGCCAGTGACCATACTCAAACAGAGGGACAGGCCGATATTGTGAACAAATTTCCAAAGGATTACCAGAGAAACTACGTTGTATGGCACCAAACTTCCTGTCCAAATGGTTGCACTTGGCAGTGAATTGGTTCAAAAAAACCTACCACACATCCATTGGAATGTCACCATTTAAGGCCCTTTATAGTTATGCTGCTCTTTTGCTGATCAATTTAACCATTGAAGACACTCAATTTCCAATTGTTACAGATTTCTTGGAGAACAATAGCCATCAAATATTGAAGCAACTAAAGGAGAACATCAAATTGGCCCAAGATTAGATGAAGTCCTATTAAAATCAACACATTAACAGTGAGCAGGAATTTTAATTGTAGATTGTGTCTTCTTGGGACTACAATATTCTAAGCAGATATCTTTCAAAGGTAAAGAAGGGGTGGAGAATCTTGGGCCTGGATACTATGGCCTTATAAGGCTCTAGCAAGTGTGCAATCGGTTGCATATATTCTCGAACTGACAATAGGGTCACAGGTGCATACTACATTTCATTTCTCATGTATAGGTAAAAAGACTAACATTTCAAATCTCTCGCCTTCCCTAGAAATATATTGCCTTCCCTAGATAATGAAGTACAAGTTATGTTGATTTTGAAGATCATTTTAGCAACCTGAGAGAAGACGTTGAGGATTAAGGTGTTGCTAGAACATCTCAAGAGGAAGGATTTGCTACTACAAGATGCTATGGAGGAAGGCCTTGAAAATTTGAAACATAGCTACATTCAGCACCAGAATTGTTTGGTGCAAAGCAATTTTGAGGGGGGGATGTTACGATGTCTAAGGATAACCCATTTCAGTGTTAGTCATTGGTATTTTGCATGAGTCATTAGAAATGTTTTAGTCATGTATAATTTTCTGTTAGTCAACCACCTTCAGTTTAAGATAAAGTTTATGATGGTTGTACTTTTCTGTTAGTTAATGGAGTTTTATGTAAATTGTAGTTGTCCCATATGGAAAAGCCAAAAGCCAAAGTGGGATCATTAGCTATGAAAATACTCTTAGGCAGTAGGGTAGGGATGTTTTGGAGAATGTGCTATTCGAAGCAGTCTATAAGAGACTATTATTGGCCATGTGTAGTGCCCATACTGCCCTTGGATTTGGGCTTGAGTTGGCAACCATACTTATCAGGAAGGTTTTAGTAATTGTGCTGTCGTTTTCAAATATTGAGATGCTGTTACTACTTCTGGACTTTTCTTCTGCCATTAGAACTCTAGAATTTGCTATCAAATGTTTTACTGAACATTGCTGGTATTATAGCTTGAATAATGGAGCATACTGCTGTTAGTGCTGAATTTATTTCCTTTACTATGATTTCTCACGTTGTTTACTACTGTTAGTTCCCTATTAGTATTATATTTAATATTAGTTTCTAAATTCCAACTTCTGTTGTGAGTTTCTTTCAATTTAAAAATTAGATTTCCAGTTAGGCTCATAATAAGCTAGGACATTGAAAGGAAATCATAATAATTCATGGAATGGAGAAGCATGGTTAACTATAAAGTTCCATACATGAACAAGTGAAAACATGCTTTATGAGATACTCTCTAGGAGTTGCTTTTGCACTCCGACATTGTATCCATACTGGATGTATCTTTAAGTCCCATTGACCTACTTTTGTGGCCATTTGTTGAACATGAATATGATTATCTTATCTTATCTGAAGACCCTGGGCTTGTTTTAACTTTTTAGTGGTCTATTGCCTCTCAAATATAACGTATACATAAATAAAAATGTCAAGTACTTATCTTAATAGGCCTATTGTAAAGGGTAAAGATCACATGAACCTTCCAATCACCATATGAGAAGTTAGTTTGCAAGTTGCTGTCTGATTCAAGAATCAAAAGTATGTATGGCCTGATTTATAGTTTTTATGGATTGTGTAAGATATGGATCCTTGTACCTTTACGAGTAAAAGTACTCTGTACATGTGAAAATTATGTTGTCATTAGCCATGTCAGATGTGAGAGAAGAGTGGTGAGTCAAATTCTACAATACCGATTCAGCCACTAGTTCACATTAGATGTCAAGAAAAAAAAATTGGGCCACATCAGCTAATTACTATTTCTATAGCAGCTAGCTATTATTTAGAATCTAGATGGAAGTCATGGGGTAGCTGAAGACTGCTATACATCACAGTGGAAACCAGCAAAGTAAGAACAAGCATTGAAATTAGGAGTTCAATCAAGGCTTTTGCCCTAGGCAGTATGTTATCATGGGCTGGCCTCTAAGTGTCTGAAAATGGAAATTGGTATAATTTTACTTTGAATGACCTGTCAGCCTACTTTATCTCAACTTCATCAAAATTTAACCAGGGATTTGATCAAGGATGTTGGGTTTTCAAATTTTCATTTCCATGGTTGAACAACTCAATATTAAATTGCCAAGTTAATTTTTGTTTTCGTGGGATAAAATACTTCAGAGAGAATTACCATGGCAAATGTTTTTGTATTTAGTTTTAATAGGTTCACAAGCTGGACAGTTTGGGAGGAAGTGTTTTTTTCCTTACATAGCTTATGTTGTACAGATTGTACAGGTTCTTTCTTTCTAGAGGGTTTTGGCAAAGCATGACTTTATCTCTCAAAAGTAAGAAGAATATTAATTGGGGCCTTTACAAAATTGGGACGTGGATCCAGAGGATTCTACCAAAGAGAGAGAGAGAGAGAGAGAGAGCATTGAATGAAAAACTCTGCAAACATTTTCATATTCATAGACTTATTACATATTCACAATCTCATGGCAACCGGAACTTCACTCTAATAAATATAGTTTAGGCAATAAAAAGGAAAACTGTGAGATGCATGCTTTTCAAAATAGAAAAGTAGGAGCATGTGATTACATCAAATTTAGACCCATATTGTTGGCAAATACAATTAAAACTATGTCAAAAAGAGATTCTAAGTGTCACTGGTCAACACCATCAAGCTAGGAATCATCATGGACGTGATATTCCATTGGTATCATTGTGTTTGTGGTAGCCCCCTGTGCTGTGAAGTTTAAAGAAGGCCCTCTTCTAGTTGTAGTTGACTCTTGAGCAAAGACAATTTTGGAGAAAGAAATCTTGACATAAGGTCCCTTTTGATCCTCATCCCAATTCTTTAAAGGCCTTGATTGATAATCTTCTTCCATTTGGGAGATAATCTTCTTCATCTCTCCCTGCTATAGACACATGGCTTGGACTTGGAATTGACTCGGGAAAGACAAGGAGCAAGAATGTAACTTTGACTTGGGAATAACTCATGGAAAATTCAACATAAAACTCAACAAATGAAAAAATACTCACAATATACTAAAATTTTGTAACATTAAAAAAATTCATACCATGACAAACTTACTTCATAAATGTCAAACTAAACAATAATGTAAAATTATTAGTATTGAATAGACAATTGTGGAATTTTATATATACTTTAAAGTTTAAATAGATTGTTGTACAAAGTTCAAAAATTTATATGTAGAATCCAAACACAATGGATGGTGAACCATGGTTTGAATTACAAAAAATGTGAACCAACTGCTGAACATATTATTCCTTCAGATATTCATCAGCTTCTTGAAAGTACTCTGAATCTTGATGTAAAAATCACTTAGAAGACTTTGTCTCTGTTGAAAATCACCCTCTGGATGAAATCGGAACTTTAGATGATACTATCATACTAATGGCTTGTTATACTTGATTCTTATCTATAAGCTGGCCAAGTTTTTGCATCAAACTTGAAAAGTATTTCAAGACTCGCCTAGTACTTGCAACTCTGGTAAAACTCACCGAGTATCAGCAAACAGTGAAGACAGCTTCCTCCAACCATCAGACATTTGTTCTTTTCATGAATCTTCTAAATCATTGGCTCTATGATGTTTGGTGAAGGGGTTAATGGATCTCCAACTCTTCTTTTACTCGTTTCCCTGGCCATGCATATTTGATTTTGGTTCTTTATATTTGGCATTCCATCTTTTACCTTTCTAGTTCTTTTACAACTCTCAATCCATGCACCTGGAGCCTTGATAAAACTTTCCACACAGTCTGACATCAGTCCTCAAAAGTCAAAACTTTGTGCCATACCTCCAAAGATGTTGGTTCTCTTTTGATACGTTTTAGCAAGGTCTTGAAGTCTCTTCCATGGAGGCATGCAAACAAGCAAGTGCCATTATTCTTAAAGAGGACTGAAGAAGGAATCTTTCAAGAAAAATGAAAAGGCCTAGTAGTCTAGATGCATGAAATCCTCTAAAATCTTAGAAAACAACTCCTATGAATCTGTCTCACCTTGCATCTCAAAAACAGCTCACAATTCGTGCAAACATGAACTCTACTCACAAATTGCACATGTCTTCTGTAAGAAAGTAGTGAAGAAAAATGAGGTGTTAGCACTTAGCACTGAGCAGTGTATTTCCAATGTATAAACTTTATTTTTCTGGATAACGTTTGGCATCGATTTTAGGATTTGGGAGTTTTCCCTTCATCTTTGTTTCTCTTTCAAATTTATCATAGTGGTGGATCATAGGATCCATCATTAATGAATTGTATTATTTCGATTTTGGTAGAAAATGTCTTCCAAAATCAGGAAATGGCCAGAAAATATTTCTGAGGCATTTCTAGGCCATATTCGGGACCTTCCTGTCCCAGAAACATTCCCCAGGGGTGTTTCTTGAAACATGTATAAGACTACTAAAAACGACTTGTATCTTTCAATTGGATTTATTGGATGCCTTAAGATAGGACCTCTGTTTAAAATATCAGTGTTTCTTTGTATGGCTGATATCTACTTCATTTTCTTTGTGTGTTTCCTTAATATAAGCTATCTGACTTGCTTCACTTACCAGGTTGCAGATGCAATCGTTGTTGCCAAGTATTTAGGAGCAACATTGGTCCTCCCAGAGATTAAAGGAAGTTCGACTGATGGAAACAGGTTTGTTGATTGACTTTGAAGACTATTATTAAGTGGTTTTATTTCAATCTCAAGTGTACTTATAGGGAGCTACTGGAATTGGCTTACACATTTAAGACATGAAGGTTCCCATTCACTGCTTTTAATGATTCTTCTCTACGATATTTATGCATTACTTATCATTAAAATTACAATTCGCCCATTATTCACACTGCTGAAATCATGGATATCAAAATGTGAAGCATGTTGAGTTGGGTGCACTGGTGGTGGGGGCCTAGGATTCCTACAATGTTAATGTCATCTGTTGTTTCTAAATGTTCAGTTGTACCTGATGATGGGGATTACCAATTGATGCAGCGGTCTCCCTGGAGATTTTGTACTGGATTTCTTTAACCCAATTAATGTGTTGCGTATATAAGAAAATTCAAAAACATTTTTGCAAGCTCAACCAAAGTAAATCAACTCTCAATACTTCTACCAAGTATATTCTTTTTACATCATTAGTCCTTCCTGTCCAGAAATAAGAGATATTTTCCTTCCATTTACCAATGGAAGGGTGGGATTGGTTACT
This sequence comes from Pseudotsuga menziesii, assembly GCA_001517045.1. Taxonomy (NCBI): domain Eukaryota; kingdom Viridiplantae; phylum Streptophyta; class Pinopsida; order Pinales; family Pinaceae; genus Pseudotsuga; species Pseudotsuga menziesii. The sequence continues at coordinate 280,350 of LPNX010359093.1, read as the reverse complement.
AAAGGATTTAGCTGATTTTGTTACCAGGATTTCTTTAGACCAATTAATGTGTTGCGTATATAATAAAATTCAAATACATTTTTTTAAGCTCAATTAAAGTAAATCAACTGTCAATACTTTTTACCAAGTATATCCTTTTTATATCATTACTCCTTCCTGTCCAGAAATAAGAGATATTTTCCTCAATTAAAGTAAATCAACTGTCAATACTTTTTACCAAGTATATCCTTTTTACATCATTACTCCTTCCTGTCCAGAAATAAGAGATATTTTCCTTCCATTTACCAATGGAAGGATGGGATTGGTTACTGAAGGATTTATCTGATTTTGTTACCAGGAAATTCTAGTTTGCAAGATAAACATCCATTTACTCATAGAAACATGATTCACATCATAATAGGCATTACAGAACCCAAAATTCTTACAGAGCAAAGCTTGGATGTAACATTTCTGTAGTACACAGCAAAGAACTATTGTTTGAGTAATTAACAAACTAGTAACATGTAGATTCAGAAAGGAACTTCCCTTTTGACTAACCTCATGGCAAGTTGTTTATGCATTGTAACCATGAACGCTTAATAGTCTTCCATTTTTTCTTCTACTTGGGATTTTCCATTGCTAACTTGTAAAGTAATGAAGTAAACCCTGGAAATTCAATCTTTAAATCACATTCCCTTTTGTGCAAATTTTCAGGTCATGCATTTATATGATTTAAAAAGGAATCTCCTACCTTATCCTGGCAGGCTGACCCTATTTTTCTACTTAGATGCTACAAAAATTATATATTATTTCTGTGAAATATCTTTCTCAAAAAATGGAAAGCATATTTAAAGCAGTGATTTAAACTCTCCTCTTGGTATTTGCCATTTTTTTTCTGTCATAACATGCTTCATAACAATGATGGTAAAAGTTAAGGCTAGGTGTCTCTGGTTTCGTTCTGCTACAATTGCTTTAGGATTTAACCTTGCCAGTTTAAAATGTAATGCTAAAGCACATTTTAAGCTTTAGCAGGCCTCAGTCTTGTTGGGTAAGGAACAAGTTGCATGGTTTGGCCCAACAACCATGTAACTGGCTGTCATCTCCCTGCCATTCACTACTGAAAGTTGAACATGAACTGCTAAGTTGCCACATCAAGATCATTATACCCAATCCAGCAAAACCTTGTGCAGCTCATGCAGATCCTGCATGACAAGGAGTTGAACTTATCAGTTAAGATCTAGCTGCAGAGTTTTTAATCTTCAGAACAACTGAACATTCTCAAGCATGAATCTGGCCTGACAGGGATCATGTATACTGGAGTCTGGAATCATCCAAATCATTACTACTTACTTCTGTAGAGCTTTATCTTCCAAATGAATATGTTTTATGTGTTAATTATGACCAGCAATATGCATACTTAAGATTAAGCCAACTGCCTACTTATTACATATTTGTTTGAGGATCTAGGTAATTAGTTCATAGTTATGGTGGGCAATTTCTCTTTCATTATGTAACATTATTTGAGAACGATGATAAGATGTTGCAGCAGTTTACCATTTTTATCAAGTGTATTACCGATGTTGCTTGAAGCTTCTTAGAGTGTTCCACTTGTAAAATAAAAGGATTGGAAAACATGGAAATACAAAAAAAAATTAGTGAATTACCTGTGAACTGGATTCTCATCACCTTATCCAACTTTCCAAGTGAATTCACCCTTTAAATGCAATAGAATCAGAAAATAATATATATCGATTGTCATTCAGATTAACAGATAACAAAATATCATTTCACTAGAAAACTATCCATGATTTCTTGAATGTAGTCGATGATTGACATAAGCTAATGGGCTTTATAAGTTTATAGAAATAGCAATAGTAGATTTTCTCCCTTCATCTTTTCATAGTTTCTGAAAACATAGTAGCATTTTAGTTTATATGGATGATGAGAACAAACTGAGAAGTGAATATTATTGAACTGATTAGCAATGAAAATGTTTCAACTTAAGGACTCTCCTTTTATGTAGATGGTGTATTTTTCTTTGCTTGTGCACAAATATTCTACTAACCATTAGTGCATGCTTGCCTTGAACAGTAAATTTGAGGAAATTTATGATGCTGATAAGTTTATCAACAGTCTCCGTGATGTGGTTAAAGTTGCAAGGCAATTACCTAATGACAAAACAGCAAGAAGAACTGTAGTAATCAAGATTCCACACAGGGTCACAGAAGAATATATAGCAGAAAATGTGGAGCCATTATTTAGGAGGAAAAGAAGTATCATGCTCAGTATCTTCTTTCCATCTATAAATATGAAAATCAAAGAAGGGTCAAACCCTGTGATTGAATCTGTTCGCTGCTTTGGCATGTATGGTGTTCTCGAATTTCAACCCAAGATTCAAAGGGTAGGAGATAAAATGCTAAAAGTTTTTCATGATGCAGGGGATGGATCACTAAGACACTTTGTTGCTATAGATTTGAGAATGGATATTTTGCTGGAAAAGGGCTGTGAAAATGCTGGTGGCAGCATCAGGTCAGGAACAAGAAAGTGTTTTGGAGCACAGGATATTGGCATCTTTTTGAGAAAAGTTGGGTTCCAAACAGATACTCCTCTGTATTTGACACAGTCCTCGTGGCATGAAAACCTCAATTCTCTCAAAGATATATTTCCAAATGTATATACCAAGGTATGTGACCCATCCTTTGGCCATCATGTTGCCGATCTGTCATTATGTCCTTTCCGACTTCATCTTTTGTCTATATCTTCAATCGTTTTCCAAGATCTATATCTATATCTTCCATCTTATAGATGTAGGTATAATATTTATTTCACTGCTTAGCTTTTGATCTCTCCACAATTTGTTTCTAAATCAACCCTATGTTATGACAGGAAAATAGTATGCCATCTGATGAGAAGGAAAAGTTTTTTCATTCTGGAGAAACAGAAATTGAAAGAGCCCTTGATTTTTATATCTGCTCTCACAGTGATGTGTTTGTTCCTGCAATTTCGGGTATGTTCTATGCAAATGTTGCTGGACAGAGAATTGCAGCTGGAAGGACGCAAATACTTGTACCCACAACAAAACAAAATTCTTCTTCTATGTTGTCTGATTCGGTATCACGCTACATTATTGACAAAAATCACTTAGCCTATTCATGCTTATGTTAAGATTTCAGTGCCATTCAATTTTGAAAGCCAGCTGCAGCCAGAATGTCCACATAATTCCCCAGACTAGATTTCTTTTATGGATAAGAAGATTGTGAGTTTGCTTCCCTAAGTTTCAGAATTTGTACTAGCAAAGAGTCCCCTTAAATTATGAGAAAATCAAATTTGATAAGAAAAGAAAGCTTTAATGGGAGTGACCTAGAAACTGTAACATTAGTTGTCATGTGGTGCCTGTAAATTTCTACTCTGATGGGATTTCATTAAATAACATTCTTAAGTTTCAATTTGTTCCATGGGACATTTCATCTGGTTGAAAAAGAAATTTGGAATAATTTTAATATGGTTGCAGCTTTTTATTTAACGAGTACAAGATTGATTCACCTAACTGCAATTCTGGTCTGTTGAAAGCTTTCGGATGGTTTTTGTATAATTGGGTACATTTTGAGTTAAATATTAAGCTTCATGGCAAGAAATTAAGCTAGACATGAGCTCCACGAATCACTTGCTGTTATGATAATAGCCAATGAGTTTCACTACTAACTGTCAAAAAAATTAAAAATCATTTATTACTCAGAAACGATTAGCATCCAACATATCATAACACACAATACTATAAACATAAATGGAAGTCAACCAAATCCTTGTTATTCATTAACTGGAAGCAACTGGAGCTTAAGCATGCACACATGTGATGCTATGGTATGAACTGTCATGGACCTAAGGGCTGCACTAACGACTGATATGACTAATATCACTGTAACAACAGATCTAATACAATCAAGTCACAACAGTAGTATAATATCAACAGTAATTTGAGCCGTAACAACTGTGATTTAAGCAGACATGTTTAGAGTACTATTCCAAAGTAGGATAAACAATAGAAACAGCAACTAGAAGCAAAAGATTTCAGGAAAAATAAAAGTTTAAAACTAAACACAAATTCACAAACAGACATACTCCTAGCAGAAAATCAATCTGTAGCTGTATACCATGTAACTCTAAAAATCAACACACAACATTTCTCATAAAGGGATAGACACAAAACTAGGTGCATAGTCTCCTGGGTACATTAAAGACATCACAGTTGGCCAAAGAATCAGTTTCGCAAGACAGCCAACAACAATTTCCCTTGAGGCTTATTGATCTGTACGCTGGATATTTCAATGAAAGGCTCGCCAAAACAGATATTAAACTTATAGCGAATACAATAAGCCTACGTTTGATTGCACAACTTTTTTTCTTATATCTAGTAATAACAGAGAAATAAAGCATGTCAATTGGGTATAGCTGGTTGAGAGGAAAATTGTTACCCTCCCCACCTGGGTTCCAATCCCAATTTGTGATATTTTGATGAACTATATATGATCTATCCATGAGTTGTTGACCAAATCTTGTGCCCTGAAAAGTCTAGGGCAAGTGCCTAGAAAAATTAAATTAAACAAAAAAACACCTCAAAACCACTGTGAAATATGAACAAAACTACAGTACCAAAGACACATTGTAATAGCATGAACGCAATTATTACCCTGGAGATCCCTAATTTTCCATGCCAGCCTAGTTTTCAATTAAATTGAACAAATATGAACTTATGGTTAAATAACAAAGTGGAGAATTCCTCTAATATAAGTTTTATATTCCTTTTGTTGGTTAATGTCCTTCAGATAGGTTATAAGAAATGACAAAGTAGAGAATATGTCCAAAACGAGCCTCTTGGTACTAATATTTTTGTGATAACTAGCAGTTATCCAGAGGGGCAGTGCTAGCGATGTTAGATTCTTGTACTTGGACACCTTCAACTACCATGGTCATGATCACAACTACCTCTCGTCCAAAGTCGGTCATGATGATAACTACCTCTCGTCCAAAGGGATAATTTTTAGTATATATAGCAAGATTCCCCAATTCTTTAGAGGCCCCGATTGATATTCTTCTGCCATTTGGGAGTTAAAACCATGTCATGCCAGTAAATTGATTGAACCACAATAAAAGGGATGCTGGGTGTAAAGTTAAACTTGCATGGCCATTTTACTATCCACTTCGTCTCTCCCTCTTGTCTATAAGACTTGGACTCTGGTATGACTTTGGCAAAGCCAGGGAGAAGAGCATCACTTATGCTTGGGAAAAATTCAGCATAAAACTACTGAAATTTTAAAAAATTATAAAAAAAACATTCCATAATAAATCCACTTCATAGACACCAAAATAAACGATAATGTAAAATTATTAATATTAAATAGACCAATATGAAATTTTATAAATAATTTAAATAAATTGGTATACAAAGTTCCAAAATTTATATGTAAGGCTCAAACACCATGGATGGTGAACCATGGTATGAACGAAAAAGAGTAAACCAACTGCCCAACATGTTATCCTTTCAGATATTTCATCAGATTCTCTAAAGTACCCTGAATCTTGTTGTAGAAATAACCTAGACGTCTTTGTCTCTGCTGAAAAGCCTTCTCTGGTGAAATCAGAACTTCAGATAATAGTAATGATCTTTTACATTTGGTTCTTATCTTTCACCTTTTTTTATCATACTTGAAAAGTATTTCAATACTCTCCTAGTACTTGCAGGTCTGGTAATACTTCCCCGGTATCAGCAAACACAGCTTCCTCCAATCATTAGACATTTTTTTTTTCATGTATCTTCTACAATCATTGGCTCTATGATGTTTGCCGAAGGGGTTAATGGAGCTGCAACTCTTCTTTACTCCCTTACTTAATGTTGGTTCTTTATAGTTGGCATTCTATCTTTTGCCTTTCTGGTTCTTTTACAACTCTAAGTCCCATGTAATGTCACTAAAAGATGAGCCTCGAGCCTTGACAAAAACTTTCTACAAAGACTGACGTATGTCCACAAAACCTTTCTCATTACAAGCTCTAAAACGTTGCGACATGCCTCCAAGGATGTTAGTGTCACAGCCACAATAACATGCCTACTTTTTTCGAGTAGTCTTATTGGGCATGCGGCACCCTCTGGAAGCGTTCTGAAGGTAAGACCAACTCAGATGCACTCCAATGGACTACGCCTAACCTGCGGAAACCTTTCTTTAACACTTGTATCGTTTTCACATTTACTTATTAATTGTTTACCCACATACTTAGCCAATTTATCATTACACAGTGCAATCAAATAAAACACAACACAATGTAAAGGCGGGTTTGCCAAACCGACCAACCCCGTTAACTTGTATTATATGAACAATTTAAGAATAGAGTTTCCACAAACCGGCAGAGCTCTGGGTGTACGCCCAAACTAGCTGCCACACCATTGTTACAAAAATACACCAAATATGAGCTAACCCCTCCACTAGCGTCTAGCTTTGCTGAACTTCGCTACTCCATGTAGCTGTCGTTAACTATTGTTGAACTGCTGTTGACTCGTCACAAGTGTCGGCTTGCCAAATTGCACTTAATCGCAACCCTGCTGCGTTTTCTGAGTTAAGCTTGCGATAGCGACCTTCACTGCGACTCGCTTGGAAAGCCTCCCTAGCTTGTCTGCCAAACGACTTGTCACTTTCACTTCTTGTCTGAAGCTTGCCAAAGCTGCCTTTCATCCAAATGAGCGTCGTGTCTTTATAGTGTTCCAAGGTGGGCGCACTAGCTTCCTTAGCGCCCATGTCAATAGCTTGGCGACACGTCTCTCCTCACCAAGGTCCACTTCATCTGCGCACTTCGTTTTCCAGTGGCGTTGTCATTGGGCGTCGGGCGCTCCTCTGTGGGCATCTTCCATCAACGCACTCTAAGTGTGGGCGTCGTCATGTAGGGGCACGCCTTCCAACAGGTGCTCGGTCCAACAGACCCCTCTAATCGGGCACTCCCATGAGCTCATCTCCTAAGCGACCAAGGCGGTCGCCGGGCACACTCCAAGGGACGCGCCTTCATCACGTGGCGTCATTCCTTCAGCTCTCTCAACGTGTTCCCTTTCCATCAACGGGGGCTTCCACTCAAGCGTGATGCCAACCAACGAAGTGCCAAGGTGCCACGCACTTGGGATTGCCAAGCTCCAAGGGGTGAGCACAGGCTTCGTTTGTGGGAGCACATCCTTGCTAGTTCCACGCGCCTGCAAGGTGTCATGTCACTTGGGCAAGTCACCACTTTCCAAGTCTGTCGATCGAAGTGTCTTTCCCGTTTGGGCACCCAAGCCAGCCTATTGGGCGTGGAGAAGGTGTCACTAGCTCATGGCCATAACAATCTCCCCCACCGAAGTTCTTTTCGTCCTCGACAAGGTGTTTGAAATGCTCTGTGCATCCAAACGTTGTTGCTGCTAACCGCACCAGACTTTTTCTGCTAAGTCCCCTTTTCCTGTGCGTCACTCTACCAATACACCAGTTTCAGTTCCCTCCATCGCCTTCACCATCTGGGTGATTAGTCCATTCGCTGAGCCTTTGTCGGTCTCTGTCTTCTAGTCATCTCCGCATAAGCTCCACACTCGGTGACGTCTCCAATGTTTGAATGAAGCCTACTCGCCTCATCCAAGGTTTGGCGTTTTCACTTTTTTCGATGCGCTTCGCCAAGAAGCGTCCGCGGCCTGCCTACCTTTGCCAAGGGTAGGGGGCGCTTAATTCTAGCATCTAACCAGGAAAGTTGGGAGGATGGTCCTCCTGACCATCACCCTTGTTCTTCTCAGCTTTCCGCCATCTTTCCGCTTTCTAGCTCAAGTAGAAGAGAAGTGGCACGTTTCCACCAACGACATCATTCCCTTCTTCAAACAGTCTCTGTGCTTCGGGGTCATCTAGCCATGCACTTGCTTCAACCGAAGTGTCCTCTTCTTGTGCTAACGCTGCAGCTAGCTCAACATCCTTACAACGCTACTATTCGTCCACACCTTTGTAGAACTTGGTGAGCTCCTCCAAACTCGTTAAGGTCATTTCCATAACCTTCTCCAAGGCTGTCAATCACTGCTCCAACGAACCAACTGACTCCTTAGAAGCAAGTCGCTTTTCCAACTGAGCAAATTTCTTAAGCCAAAGCATTCCCTGCACCGTTCTCCATCAAGCTTCCTTGTTGTTGCGATGGGAGGGGACGCTGCCAACACAGTCATCTTTCGTTCTCCCGGTAAACTCTTTACCGTCCACACATAGATGGGCGTCTTTCTCGCAAGAAATGCCAAACTTCCTAAGTAATGCATAGGATTTGCCTTCTCCTTCTTCATGAATTCTTGTCCAAGCACAACATCAAAGTCGTCAATAGGAATGACTGTGAGGTTGATCATTCCCGACCACTCTCCAATCTTCAAAGGTACTTGGCATGCCAAGCCAACCACCCTCTCAACCTCTGAGTTAATTGCCTTGAACGTATTCACTTCTGGCTCAATCTGCAAATTGAGTCATTTTGCCATCTCTTCCTTGACGAAGTTATGTGTAGCGCCACTATCAACCAATGCAAAAACCTATTATTCATTTAGCTATGCAGGAACGTAACTCAATTTGGTGAAGTATGTTTCTGTCGAGACTCCCGGCTCCTCCAAGACCAGATTCAAAACTTGTAGAACACCAACCAAATGACCCTTTTGTTCTACCGCAACCAATTTCTATGGTCGCGAAGGACAGTTCTTTGCGTAGTGATCCTTCTCACATATGTAACAAGAAACCGTCTTAGCCTTATCCTTGGGAACGTCAGCCTTCTTGGGTGCCTCCTCATCCTGCTTGTTCCCTGTCTTAGGCTTGCCTTTCTGTTTCTTCTTAAACTTGCCTTGGCCTTTTTTGTTTCCATCCTCGTTGCCCTTGGATTCATCTTTTCCATCTCCCCGGAAGTCAAGCAACTTTTCTGCGGTTGCAATGGCTTCGGCAAGGGTCTTCACTACTTGGTGTCGCAATTCAGTTTGCACCCAATTCTGCATACCCTTCATGAAGTGGTATAAACAATCTTCATCGCCCATATCTTTTATCTCCAACATAACATTGGTGCAAGATTTGATGTAGGAATGGATCCTCCCGCTGTGCTTAAGCCTCATAAGTGCGATCCACCCTTGGTTCCCCGGACCAAATTGCGCCTTCAAAACTGTCTTCATTTGCTCCCAATTCTCGATCCGTTCAATCACCTTCCCCGCAGCCACGTCTTCCACACGGTTTCTCCACCATAACTTGGTTGTGCCTGTGAGAAACATGGCAACAACGTTCACCTTAGATTCGTCTGAACTTTCATTCATCTGATCCAAGTACTGCTCCACATCCCAACAGAAGTTGCCAAGCAACTTAATTCACGTGTCCCGTCAAACGGTTATGGTTCCTTCATCCAAATCTTCATGGTTTTCGTTGTGCTAGGCCCACTAGCCAACACTCGTTTCACTGGTGCGATGGTTTTTTCTTGCTCCTTTAGGTGAAGTTGAATATGTTCTGCCACGCTTCAAGCTTCCTAACTCTACCTTTTGTATCTTGCTAAATGACTTTCTGCAATACGTTCGTTGCCTCTCTGCATTCGTTCACGGCTTCGTTAAAAGTTTTCCTTATCTGATCCATCTCGCTCAGCAAAGACGAAGACTTCTCTCCATGAGCATAGAGCACTTCAAAAAACTGCCCCGTGTTCTTCTCGATAGTGTTAAGCCTACGCTTCACTTTTGAAGCCTTCGGTTTTGGCTCCTCATGAACGAACTCCTCTTCGTCAAAAGGAACTTCTGGTTCTCCCTCTGACTCATAAACCATCTCTGCGCCTTTCTTACCCATTCCAACGTTCATTTTTCCAAGTTCCAGTTAGCTGACTCTCTGTCTTGTTCGTTCATTTTCTGCCTTCATCTACCAATTTCCTCCCTTACGACTCTCGCTTAGACAGGTTGCAAGTATGTCCAAGGTGCCTTCTCGTTCAGAATTCGTCTCCACCCGACGTACTCACTTCGTTTGAAAGTGGCCCAACAAAACACCTTCGTTTTGAAGTTCAAGCAAACTTATTCGTCAAAACGCACCTCTATGCCGCTACCTTCACTTCTTGTCGAAACGCACCTGTCCCAAGTCACCTCGGTGACGTCTCCTTCTAGAGTGCACTTGCCAAGGGTCGCTTGCCTTAGTGCACCCTAGGCGTGCTTCTGGAACATGTTGCCGAGCACACCTGCCAAAACACGTTTTCATCTAAATGTCATGACTACGCACGTTTTCCAAGCGTTGTTGCGGGTTCTGCCGAAGCGCGCCTCCAACTGGCGCACTGCTGTGCGAGCGCTCTACTTTGTTGAGCGTTGAACCTTAGTGCTTCGTCGGGCGCTCCCGCCCTGAGCGCTGAACCTTAGTGCTTCGTCGGGCGCTCCTGCCCTAAGCGCTCCCTCGGTGGGTGCTTTGATGTGCTGCGAGCGTGCACCTTCCAGGAAACGCGCTATCGTCGCTCCTGTGCAAACCTTCCACTGGCACTTTTCTGTGCCAAGTGCGTTAACCTAGTGTTTCAAACATCGGCGTGCAGAAAAAAATCGGTAGGGTCCAGGAAACATCGTTTCGGGATATCTCGGCAACACATCGGCAAACATCGGCAATAAATCGGCACACTTAAAACAACACAAAAATATTCAATTTCACCTTTAGAAAAATTGGCAATATCTTGAGAAAAGATCGCCTCGAAAAAATCGACAATATCTCGGGATAAATCGGAAAAAAAATTGGGAAAAAATCACCTCAATTTGTTTGGTGATTTTTTGAGAGAAAATCGTGATTTCTCGGAGATCAGAGATTTATCGGTAGATGTTGGAAACACTATGCTAACCCTAGTGTGTTGTGATGGGCGCTTTTGCAGGAGCCTTGCCCTAAGCGCACCTTTCAAGCACTCTTCTCTGCGGCGCGCGTTGTTACCAACACGCCTCTACTAGGAGCTCTTTCCAAGAGCGCACCTCTGTGTCGGCGTTCTTCCAACTGTTTGTCAACTTCTTTGGAGGCATCACACCAAACACTCTCCTTCGCTAGCCACCAGGCCACTTCATGTTTTTGTTGAAAAACACTAAGTCTCCCGAACTGTGGTAACCCTATCGATGATGCGACCTCCTCAACTAACTTCAACTTTTGGCTGCAAAGTCGCTCTGATACCACCTGTCACAACCACAATAACACGCCTACTTTTTCAAGTAGTCTTATTCGGTATGTGGCATCATCTGGAAGCATTCTAAGGGTAAGACCAACTCAGACGCACGCCAACGGACTATGCCTAACCTGCGGAAACCTTCCTTTAACACTTGTATCGTTTTCACGTTTACTTATTAATTGTTTACCCACATACTTAGCCAATTTATCATTACATAGTGAAATCAAGTAAAACACAACACAATGTAAAGGTGGGGTTGCCAAACCGTCCAACCCTGCTAATTTGTATTATATGAACAGTTCAAGAATGGAGATGCCACAAACTTGTAGAGATTTGGGTGTGCACCCAAACTAGCTGCCACACAGTTATTACAAAAATACACCAAAGATGAGCTAACCCCTCCACGGAGTTGATTTTTCTGAGCAACATCGAGAGCCATTCCCTTAGGATAATGGAGACACCTGGTCTAGGACCAGGGTCTGGACTCAACCTAGAGTTTAGTGACCATTCTATTGAATGGGGATATTTGGTTTGGCACCAAGATATAGAACTAGTCCAACCCTAGGGGACTCAACCTTGAGTTGAGTGACCATTCTGTAGAACTGTGACTTCTGGTCCGGGACTAGGATGTGGAACTAGTCTAGCACTGGGGGACTCAACCTAGAGCTGAGTGGTTATTCTTTGAATGGAGGCACCTGGTTAGTTACTAAGAATTTACCTAGTCCAGGACTAGGGACTCAACCCAGGCCTGAGGGTCATTCTCTGGGTGAATGAAGGCGCATGGTCCGTTACCAAGTATTTGAACTAGTGTCAAGTTATGTAGCCTATGGCTGAAGCACCTGGTCTGTTACCAGGAAGACACTATAATCCCTAGACTGGGTCTAGGCATGTGTGAGACTACGACCCTCGATCAATGGGCTTTGTGATCTTCTCCAAGGCTTAGCTACCCTTGGTTAAGACACCTTAGTACCTGATCTTGGTGTCACACAGAGTGTGAGATAAAAGCATTAGTAATTCTCTTTGTTTATGATGATGTACTTTGAGTGGGGATGAAATACCACCTTGACCACTTGTATTGACCACAGGGCACTTGAAGAAGGCTAAAGAAAAAGTCAAAAATACATAAGGAACCTTAGTACCACTAAGGTGTAAAAGTGAAAGTGCAAAAAGACCTTTAGTACCACTAACGGTAAAAGTCAAAGTGAGAAAAGAATAAAATAATATTATTTTGTTTTTTCTAATTTTGGTCCACTTACAGGTGACTCAAAGGATATAAAAGAAGATCAATTCATTTCATTATCACGCACACTTTGTTGATGTATTTGTAACTTCAGAATGTATTCACTTGTATATCTTATGTATGGTACCACGATGTTTATTCTGGGAAGTATCTGTAATGTAATTGAGTCATGTCATGCTTCGATGTTCCTATTAGGAGATTCAATAATGTAAACAAGTCATGTAAATTCATAGTGTGTAACCCTCCTTATTGATCAAGGATTAAAGTCCTCGTAGTTGTGGGGCCCTAGGGTTATTAGACTCTCCTAGAGAAGTCGGCCCTAGTGAGTTATTGTCAAGTCGGGAATTAGTATAAATAGAGAAGGAGCCTCTCTATTTTAAACACATTCATTCATAGTCACTCACACTCAGTTGTAGCGCATAACTGAGAGAGAGAGAAGAATCTAGGACAAGAGAGAGAGAGAGACCATTGTTGTCGAGAGATCATCTTATTGTCTTTGGGTTTTACTTTTGTTGTTGATTCTATCTCTGAGGAAGTTCCAGGGTTTTCTCCTTTATGGTTTCCCCAAGGAAAATCTTTGTGTTCATTGTCTCATGTGATTGATTGTTGTGCTTGTTATTCTCTCAGATAAGATCCTAAGATCATATAGCTTAAATGTTAAAATCTAACATGGTATCAGAGCTAACATGAGAAGAAGACATTGTATAGCTGTTGAAGCTAGGGATTCCTACTTTTTGGATCTCTCTCCACAGATTTTCAACAAAAGGAGGTTGGGCTGACTCTCCTCTCTAAGGCGCATCTTTTCGTCGAAGCAGAATTTGATTCTGAGCATTTTCAGTTTTTAACTCGACACTACTACGAGAAATTAGGGCTTTCCACAGAAGTGGAATTTTTGAGTGAACCCAGGCCTAGATTGATCTCCTCCCCAAAATCGAAGTTTAGAGATCAAGATCAAAGTTTTTGGTTGGGTAGAACTCCGAGAAAGTCAAACCCTAGATCTGCTCCTGAACCAGAAAACCATCTCTACAGAAATTCAGCTCTAGATCCAATTCGGACATCTTAACCTGGTAAGATCTAAATCTTTTGTATTTCCATTTGAGGTTCTCTATTAAGATGTCTCATCATACCAAGCTTGATGAAAAGCTTGAGGGAGTTGATAACCTCCGAGCTTGGAAGTATAGGATCTCCCTGGTCCTGGAAGAAAATGAGTTGGACTCTTACATCAATGAAGAGGTTCCAGTTCCAGAGGGAGATGAGGCTAAGGCCTTACACAAGAAGAAATTGGTCATGGCTAAGAGGATTACTGCTGATTCAATCAAGGATCATGTCATACCTCAAGTGTCCTCTCTAAACACGCCTAAAGAGATGTTTGATGCCCTGACCAAGTTATTTGAAGGGAAGAACATAAATCAGAAGATGACTCTGAGAAACCAATTGAAGAATGTAAAGATCTAGAATGCAGAGACCATCTAGTCTTAAGGAATAGCTTGAAGCGGTAGATGAAGAAGTAGAGAATTCAGAAATTGTGATGACCACCCTGAATGGTCTCCCTAGGGCATGGAACTCTTTCATTCAAGGGATCTGTGCCAGAAAGAATCTAATCAAGTTTAGCAGATCGTGGGAGGAATGTTCACAAGAAGAAGCTCGAATATTAGCACGAGAAGAAAAGATGGGAAGTGAAAATCAAGCTCTCACAGTACAATCCAAGAAAAGTAGAACAGACCATCACAAAGGTAAGCACTCTCGCCAGAAGAAAAACACTAGAAAATCTAACAAATATTTGTCTAAGTACATTTGCTATACATGTGATGAAAGAGGACACCTTGCAAGAGATTGTCCTAGAAACAAAGATAGATCTCACAAGAGGAAGGGAAATAAGAAAAGAGATCATGCTCATGCTGCAGAAGATGATGAGCCTTCCAAGAAGGGAATCAAACAAGACAGTGATGATTCTTCAAGTGATGAAGAATGTGTTTTGATTTCCGCTCTTACGGGAAACATCACACATGGAAGAAATGATTGGCTTATAGACAGTGGGGCTTCGAAAAACATGACGGGATTCAAAGAATCATTTGTGAAATTATCAGAACATGAATCACCCCACAAGGTGAAACTTGGGGATGACTGCCAGTATCCAATAAAAGGTAGTGGAGAATCCTGCTACAAATTAGACTCTGGAAAGTCTATGAAAATGAAGAATGTCCTATTCATACCAGGACTAAAGAAGAACATTCTCTCTATCTCTGCATTAGATGAAAAAGGCATGAGAGTTGCATTTATAGATGGCCAGGTCATCATGTGGACAAAAGGAAAGACTATTGATGATGCAGTAGTAATTGGAGAACAAGAAGGAGGACTATACAGATTAAAGGGCCAACCAAAACAAGTTTTGGTTCATGAATCAGTAGAACCAAATGAACTTTGGCATAGAATGCTTGCACATGTACACTATAGGGCACTACCACTTGCAAGCAAAGCTATTGAAGGTCTTCCAAAAATACAAGCAAAACATGAATGTGTATGCAAAGGATGTGCGAAAGGAAAGAACACAAAGAAGACATTTCCAAGTAGCGAAATCAAAGCTAAAGGAATCTTGGAAATCATTCACTCCGATGTATGCAATCCAATGTCATCTAGTTCATTAAGCGGGTATGTATACTATGTTTCTTTCATTGATGATTTTTCTAGGAAGACATGGATATACTTCATGAAGAAAAAAGGCGAAGTATTCAGCAAGTTCAATGAATTCAAAGCCTTGATTGAAAACTACACAGAGAAGAAGATCAAGATTTTTTCGATCAAGCAATGGTGAAGAATTCACATCAAATGAATTCAAGGAACTATGCAGAGATTCAGGGATTAAGAGGGAGTTGACCACTCCATATAATCCACAACAGAATGGGGTTGCAGAAAGGAAGAATAGAACGATCATGGAAGTTGTAAGGGCAATGCTTCATGATCAAGATCTTCCCATGCATATATGGGCAGAAGCGACTAGAACAACTGTGTATGTACAAAACCGTACTCCACATAGAGTACTCGAGAACAAGACACCTGAAGAAGTGTTTTTCGGAAAGAAGCCAGAAGCCAGTCGTCTCAGAATATTTGGTTGTCCAGTATACATTCACATTCCGAAAGAAAAGAGGACAAAGTTAGATCCTGCAGGAAGGAAGGGTATATTTGTGGGATACTCTGAAAGCTCGAACGCTTATAGAATATACTTCCAAATATTCAAGAAGATCGACATCAACAAAGATGTAACATTTGACAAAGACTCAGCTTACAACAAATCCAGAAAGAGACCTACTGAAGAACCTACAGAAACAAAAGTACCCAAAATTCATGATACAACCATGAACGATGCAACTCGAGAAGAAGATCGAGAAATAGAAGAACCTCAAGAACCCGTAGATCCACCTCAGGATAAGAATCCTCACAAGAGGAAACCTGCTTGGGTATGAGAAGCTATCCAAGGTGCAGAAAGATATGGGGCTCCAGAAGAGATACACAGAGAGAGGAAAAGAACCAGATCCTGCTCCGGTTATGTAGCCCTATTATGTGAATTCATCGATAAAGAACCTTCCAACTATGAAGAAGAGGCAGAAAAAAAAGAATGCAAGGATGCTATGATTGAAGAGTATCAATCGATTATGAAGAATGATGTTTGGGATATTGTCCCAAGACTAGAGGGGAAGTATGTTGTAACTTCCAAATGGATTTATAAGATCAAGCATGCTGCAGATGGTAACATATAGAAATATGAAGAAAGATGTGTGGCTCGTGGTTTCTCCCAGAAAGAAGGAATAGATTATGAAGAGACTTTTGCTCCTGTAGCCAGATATACTTCCATTAGATCAGTACTTGCTTTAGCTGCAGTAATGAAGTGGAAAGTACACCAAATAGATGTCAAGACAACTTTCTTGAACGGTGTAGTAGAAGAGGAAGTATATGTGGAGCAGCCACTCAGTTTTGAGACACATGACAGAGAGACTCATGTGTGTAAGTTAAAGAAATCCCTATACAATTTTACATAGGCACCCAGGACATGGTACAACAGAATTGACAGCTTCCTATCCAGTTTGGGATTTACCAAGAGTAAAGCAGATTCCAACCTTTACTACAAGGTTGAAGAAGGGAACCCAATGATACTCCTATGGTATGTAGATGATCCATTTGTAACAAGTGAGGATGGTTGATTGCTGATACAAAGAAGAATCTTGCTGCCGAGTTCGAAATGAAGGACTTGGGTATAATGCACTGCTTTCTAGGCATGGAGGTGTGGCAGAATGCAGATGGAATTTCCTTGGGACAAGGAAAGTATGTAGTAGAGATCCTGAAGACGTTCGGGATGATGGACTGTAAGGCCATGACCACACATATGGAATCGAACCTGAAGCTATTGAGTGATGCTTCATCAAAATCGATTGATGCTAGGATGTATCATCAGATGATTGGGTCCTTTATGTACCTGATGAATACGAGACCAGATATTTGCTTTGTTGTGAACACATTGAGACAGTTCCTGACGGATCCGAAACATGTTCACTTGATTGCTGCAAAGCATATTCTGAGGTACCTGAAGGGTACAATTGATTATGGGCTCAAGTATGAAGCGAATCAGAAGATTAACCTGGAAGGTTATGTGGATTCAGATTGGGTAGGTAGTGCCATTGATAGAAAGAGTACTTCAAGATGTTGCTTCAGTATGGGATCAGGTGTGATCTCTTGGTTTAGCAAAAATCAATCGTGTGTGGCACTGAGTACAGCCGAAGCAGAGTATGTCGCAGCTTGTTCGGCTAGTTGTGAGGCAGTGTGGCTGAGAAAGATACTGTCTGACTTATCTGATCTCCAGATGGATGTTACTTTTATATATTGTGACAACCAGAGTTGTGTGAAGCTGTCGTAGAACCCAGTGTTCCATGACAGGTCAAAGCATATTGAGATCAAATATCACTATATCAGGGATATGGTGCAGAGAGGAGCAGTGAAACTCCAATATGTTGCGATGGATGAGCAAATACATGATGTACTGACCAAACCATTAGCCAGAGTAAAGTTTGAGTACTTCAGGAAGAATCTTGGTGTTCTCCAGATCGAGGTTCCCTCCAAAGGGAATTGATGTGTCCGTTGGCCTTTCTGACATGGTGGAAGGCTGAGCTTCACATGATCAGATGTAAGTGCAGAGATGCTCTAATGTGATTATGGGTTGTGTTACCACATGATCAGTGCAAAGATATTATGATGTGATTGTGGGATGTGTTCCCACATGATCAGTGCAGAGCCATTCTAATGTGACTGCGGGATGTGTTCCCACATGATCAGATGTAAGTGCAGAGCCATTCTAATGTGATTGAGGGATGTGTTCCCACATGATCAGATATAAGTGCAGAGATATTCTGATGTGATTGTGGGATGTGTTACCCCATGATTAGTGCAGATCCATTCTAATGTGACTACAGGATGTGTTCCCACATGATCAGATGTAAGTGAAGATCCATTCTGATGTGACTGCGGGATGTGTTCCCACATGATCAAATGTAAGTGTAGAGCCTTTCTGACAAGATGAAGTTGAATGTAAGTGCAGAGACTTTCTAACAAGATGAGTTTGGATGTAAGTGCAATGCCTTTCTGACAAGATGAGGTCAGATGTAAGTGCAAATACTTTCTGACAAGATGAGGTCGGATGTAAGTGCAGCGCCTTTTTAACAATATGAGGTCGAATGTAAGTGCAAAGCCTTTCTGACAAGATGAAATCAGATGTAAGTGCAGCGCCTTTCTAATAAGATGAGGTCGGATGTAAGTGCAGATCCTTTCTGACAAGATGAGGTCGTATGTGAGTGTCGGGCCTTTTTGACATGGGTTTTGGATGTGTTCCTCCCATGGTCAGATGTGAGTGCTAGGCGTGCCTTTCTAACATGGTTCTTGGATGTGTTCCTCCCATGGTCAGATGTAAGTGTTGGGCGGGCCTTTCTGACATGGTTCATTCCATGGTCAGATATAAGTGTTGAAGACGATGAAGATCTACATGAAGGCTAGGCCTACAACGAGCATGAAAAAGGGTTGGCTTTGTAGAAATTCCTGTGACGAGTAGAATTGAGATAGCACCAGTGATGATAACCCAGTGATTATCCAGCAGTGATGATCCAGACTTGATGATGATCCAGTGATGTTCCAGATCAAGTGATGATCCAGACTTGATGATGCTCTAGATCAAGTGATGATCCAGACTTGATGATGATCCAATGATGCTCCAGATCAAGTGATGATCGAGACTTGATAAAGATGACTTGACGATGAAGATGACTTGAAGATGAAGATGACTTGATGATGATCTAGATGATACAGAGAAGAAGACCTATGCTGACAAATTGTGTCGAGAGAATACCTTCCTAGTTAAGAGGGAGTGTTAAGGTATTTGTAACTTCAGAATGTATTCACTTGTATATCTTATTTATTGTACCCCAATGTTTATTCCAGGAAATATCTGTAATGTAATTGAGTCATGTCATTCCCTGATGTTCATATCGAGAGATTCAATAATGTAAACAAGTCATGTAAAGTCATAGAGTGTAACCCTCTTTACTGATCAAGGGTTAAAGTCCCAGCAGTTGTTGGGCCCTAGGGTTATTAGACTCTCCTAGAGAAGTCGACCCTAGTGAGTTATTGTCAAGTCGGGAATTAGTATAAATAGAGAAGGAGCCTCTCTATTTAACACACATTCATTCACAGTCACTCACACTCAGTTGTAGCGCATAACTGAGAGAGAGAGAGAGAAGCAGCTAGCACAAGAGAGAGAGACTACTGATGTCGGGAGATCATCTTACTGTCTTTGGGATTTACTTTTGGTGTTGATCCTATCTCTGAGGAAGTTGCGGGGTTTTCTCCTTTATGGTTTCCCTGAGAAAAATCTTTGTGTTCATTGTCTCATGTGATTGATTGATATGCTTGTTATTCTCTCAAATAAGATCCTAATATCATATAGCTTAAATGTTAAAATCTAACACACTCTTTCCCTCATAGGTGAAGCTACTCCAACTGAATATTTCATAAGTTATTGAAGAAAAGGAAGTTTGATGTGATGCCCTAGCATGGATGAGTCTATCTAGGGAATTCACAATTATTTTCTTATAAATCCTAAGCTAGGGTTTTCAGCAGCTGCAAGTTTTTATCAGTTTTGTGAGCTAGGGTTTTCACCCTAACTCTCTTCATCATCTCCGGGCAGCTGCAAAATTCTATGGGTAGCCTTCTCCTCTCTCATCAGGTAAATCTAAGGTTTACGGGAAACCTTATTTCTCCTCGGGTTTCCCCTCTCTTCTTTTGAGAAGGCCACGTGAGGGCTCGACCCTCTCTCTACACCCTCAGGTAGCCTTTAACAGGAAGACTCGTGAGGTTTTTAGCTTGTGGATAACCCTCAGGTAGCCTAGAAGGAAGACCAGTGAGGGTTTTAGCCTACGGCTAACCCCCGGGTAGCCTAGAAGGCAGAACCGTGAGGGTTTTTTCCTGCATCCAACCCTCGGGATGCATTTTGGCATGCCCATAAGGGCCTCTGACTAGCAGGGAAGCAGGCTGAGAAGTAAGGCAGCAGGCCGAGCAGTAGACCGGGAAACCCACAGACCTTCCCAATAGGTTCGGGCAAGTAATTCTGCCCTACAGGAAGCAAAAGAGAAGCAGAACAGGTATGACAGGTAGCAAGTACGGACGAGTAGAGCAGGGCAACAAGGCAGTGGATCCGTGTAGGGTTCAAACAGTTTTGGGTAGGCAAAGTCAAAAATCCGGGCAGCTAATCTGGGAAGGAGAGAGAAAGTTAGGGAAGAGATCCCTAATTTGGTAAAATTCCAAATTGGCATTTTTTGTGGAAAATTGTTCTTCTGTGTAATTGTGGTACAAACCCAGTTAGGGTTTGTGGAATTTTTGAAGAACTCAGTCATCTCATTTACGAGATGAATTACTAATGCTTTTGGGGTTTTTTTCCTTTAAAGGTTTCCCCAGTGAAAAACTCTTGTGTACAGTGTGTTGATGTGTTAATGTTGTTTACTGCACTTATCATTTGTTTATGTTAGTCTGCAAATTTTAAAAGTATCCATGCTAATGCTAAATATTTAACATGGAATCAAAGATTAGCATGTGAAGACACAGTAAAGGGAGATTGTTGTTGTCTTCCTAGACCTTGGGATATTTTTGCAAACTTAACATTTGACTAAGTGGCAGAGATGGTCGTCAATATATTTAAACCGAAAGAGAAGCTACAAGGTTCAGCTAACTACAACTCCTGGAAAGTTAGGCTTACAACTATTCTAGAAGAAAATGACTTGGATGACATTGTGTTTAATGCCAATGAAGAGCCAACATCTAATGTTGGCACACTTGCTTACAAGAAGAAGTAGGCTAAGGCTAAAAGGATCATTTATGATTCTATCAAAGAAACAGTGATGCCCAACACCACATCATTAAAGACTTCCAAAGAATGCTTTGACACCTTGGCCAACTTGTATGAAAAGAAGGCTCCCAGTTAGAAGAGAGTATTCAAGAAAAGGCTATGAACTTGGAAGTTGAACAAGGATGAAGGGGTTGGTTCCTTCTTCATGAATATTGCACATGTAAGAGATCAACTTATTGCTATTAGTATTGTTGTTGATGATGATGACCTTGTACAGAATGTGGTTGATGGTCTCCCAATATCGTGGGAAACATTCATGGCATCTGTCATTGGACGTGAGAATCAACCAACTTTCGAAAGTCTTTTCCTTGATTGCATAGAAGAAGAGGGAGGGACTTCAGCAAAGGTAACCTTGCACTTGCAACAAAGACAAAGAAGTTCAAGAAGCCCTCCCCTCAGCAAAAGAAGGGAAAGAAACCTCAAGTTAAGTTCTTTGATGTTCTGAAAGTGGAATGCTACAATTGCCACAAGTTTGGACACTTTTCCAAGGATTGCAGGAAAACCAAGAAGAAATCCAAAATAAAATTTCAAGCCTCTGCTGCAGAAGAAGAAGAAGAAGAAAGCCAAGGCCAACAAAGAAGAAGAACCTAGAAGAGAGTACTGCCTGATTTCTGCTCTCTCTGGATCCATCACAGACAGTGCTACCTCTTGGCTGGTGGATAGTGGTGCCTCCAGGCATATGAGAGGTAACCATGGAGCTCTCATCATTTATAGAAAGAAGAATTTCACCACACAGGTGGAACTTGGAGATGAATCCACTTACAAGATTGAACGAGTTGGCTCAACTTCACTTCAACTTGACTCAAGTACGGTTCTACATATTGATGATGTCTTATATGTTCCTGGTTTAAAGAATAATATTCTATCTGTTGCTGGAATAGAGGAAAAAGGCTATAGATTCCTCTTCATGGACAAGAAAGTCCTTCTATAGGCAAAGGACGAAGATCTAAGCTCGGCTATACAAATTGGGGTTCGAGAGGGAGGCCTTTACAAGGCTTCCGAAGATTCCACTCATGCTTTGGTACATCATACAATTGATCCATTTGAGCTATGGCATAGAAGGATTGTAAACCTTCACTACACAGCTCTCCCAGGATTACAGAAGATGGTCATAGGTATGTCAGAGGTATCTCCAAAACATGATGGAATTTGCAAAGGATGTGCTCCAAGTAAGAACATTAAGAAATCCTTTTCCATAAGCAAGAATAGATCTGAAGGCATTTTAGATTTGATTCATTCTGGCATTTGTGGGCCTATTTATTCACCCTCTTTGAGTGGGTGTTTATATTATGTCTGGTTCATTGATGATCACTCTCGGAAGTCATGGATTTACTTCCTCAAGGCCAAAAGTGAGACATTTGACAGGTTTAAAGAGTTCAAGACACTGATTGAAAATCAGGTTCGCAGAGACATCCGTATCTTGAGATCAGATAACAGAGGTGAGTATGAATCTAATGAGTTTGATGATTTTTGTCGAGAAGCATGAATCAAGAAAGAGCTTACAGTGCCGTACAACCCTAACCAGAATGGGGTTGCAGAAAGAAAGAATAGAATGATTTGTGAAGCTGCTAAAGCCATGCTTACCGATCTGGATCTTCCTTTATCTTTGTGGGTTGAAGCTACAGGTACTGCTCTGTACATCCAGAACAGAAGCCCTCATGCTATCTTGGGGGAGAAGACTCCAGAAGAAGTATTCACCAAGAAGAAACCTGCAGTTGACCACATGAGAATATTTGGCACTCCAGTGTAAATTCATGTGCCAAAGGAGAAGAGGGCCAAGCTAGAACCCTCTGGTAAGAAAGGTATATTTTTCGGGTACAGTGATTTCTTGAAGGCCTATCATATCTATGTACCTGGACAGAGGTGCATTAAAGTCAGTGGAGATGTGATCTTCCATGAGGAAGCTGTGTTTCGTAAAACACAAGAGCTTTCAATGGAAGATGAAGTACCTCCCCTTGAGTTTCCATATTCAGAAATTTAGAGGGAGGAAGAGGAATTTGAGGATCAAATTCCAGATGCACCTGACGACATTGAAATTCCACCAAAAGAACTACTTGAAGTTCCTCCTTCCAAAAGGAGACCTTCTTGTAGAAACGGTAAAAGCAGGAAATAAGCATAAATCTGCTCTTGGGACTTTCAGGAAAAGCATAAGACCACATAAGTACTCTGGTCTTATGAGCCATCTTATCAGTGCAGAACCTTCATCATACAAAGAAGCAGCAAGTCAACAGGTATGGGTTGATGCCATGATTGAAGAGGACAGTTCAATCATGAAGAATGATTTGTGGGAAGTTGTTCACATACCAACAGGAAAGTCAGTGGTGACATCCAGATGGATTTATAAAATCAAGCATGATCTTGATGGCAGTGTGGAGAAGTATAAAGCAATATTCGTAGCTTGTGGCTTCACTCAAAAATAAGGCATTGACTATGATGAGACATTTGCTTCTGTTGCCAGGTATACTACCATTAGAAACATCATTTCTCTTGTTGCAATATTTAGATGGAAGTTACATCAGATGAATGTAAAGACAACCTTCCTCAATGGAAAGATTGAGGAGGAAGTCTATATTGAACAACTTGAAGGCTTTTTTACTCGTGGGAAGAAGATCCGTGTGTGTAAACTGAAGAAAGCCTTGTATGGACTGAAAGAGGCTCCGAGAGTCTGGTATGCGAGGATGGATGGATGTCTACATAGCTTGGGGTTTTCCAAAAGTACAGTTGATTCTAACTTGTACTTTAAGGTTGTTCATAATCATGACTTGATACTTGTTCTATATGTAGATGACTTGTTTCTTACATGTGATGAACAGTTGACAGAACAGTGTAAGAGGGAGCTTGTCTCTGAATTTGAGATGTAGGATCTCGGTTTGATGCATTATTTCCTTGGCTTAGAGGTCTGGAAAAATCTAGGCAAGATCTTCTTGACACAAGAAAAGTATGCAGTAGACATCTTGTAGAGATTTGGGATGCAGGACTGCAAGTCCATGAGCATACCCATGACTACCAACTTGACAAAGTTGTGTGACTCAGCTACCAATTCACAGAGTGTGGACTATACTATGTACAAACATCTTATTGGATCCTTGATGTATCTCGTGCATACGAGACTGAACATCTATTACACAGTGAATTCTCTAAGTCAGTTCATGTCCAATCCGAAGCACATACACTTGGTAGCTGCCATACACGTACTTATATATGTGCGAAGTACTATCACTTATGGCATCACGTATACTTCTAGCAGTGGAGTATTATTATCTAGATATGTTGATTCAGATTGTGCTAGCATTGCAGTAGACCGAAAAATTACCTCTGGTTACTGCTTCAGTATGTGATCTGCAATGATCTCTTGGTCCAACAGGAAGCAAGGTTCCATAGCTCAGAGTACAGTTGAGGCAGAGTATATCGGTTTCAAGTAATGTCTGCAAGGAAGCAATTTGACTTACAAAAATTCTTCCTGATCTGTTCAAGGAAAATCTTGACTCAACGATCATCCATTGCGATAATCAGAGTTGCATAAATCTTTTGGAGAACCCAGTGTTTCATGATAGATCAAAACACATTGAAATGAGGTATCATTTCATCAGAGACCTAGTGCAAAGAGGTTCTCTGAAGTTGCAGTACATTAGTACGGATGAACAGATCGAAGATATATTGACCAATCCTTTGACAACATCAAAGTTCATATAATTTCGTGACAAGCTTGGCATGGCAGAGAATGCCTCTTTCGCTGAGAGGGAGTGTTGATTTTTCTGAGCAACATCGAGAGCCATTCTCTTAGAAGAATGGAGACACCTGGTTCGGGACTAGGGTGTGGAATCAAACTAAAGTTGAGTGACCATTATATTGAATGGGGATATCTAGTCTGAGACCAATATATGGAACCAGTCTAGCACTAGAGGACTCAACCTTGAGTTGAGTGACCATTATGTAGAACTGTGACTTCTGGTTTGGGACCAGGATTTGGAACCGGTCTAGTATTGGGGGACTCAGCCTAAAGCTGAGTGGCCATTCTTTGAATGGAGGCACCTGGTCAGTTACCAGGAATTTACCTAGTCCAAGACTAGGGACTCAGCCCAGGGATGAGGGCCATTCTCCGGGAGAATGGAGGCGCTTGGTCCGTTACCAAGTGTTTGACCTAGTGTCAAATTTTGCAGACTGTGGCTGAGGCACCTGGTGTGTTACCAGGAAGACAATATAAGCCCTAGACTGGATCTAGGCATGTGTGACACTCTGACCCTCAATTAGTGGGCTTTGTGATCTTCTCCAAGGCTTAGCTACCCTTGGTTAAGACACCTTAGTACTCGATCTTGGTGTCACGTGGAGTGTGAGATAAAAGCATTAGTAATTCTCTCTGTTTACAATGATGTACTTTGAATGGGGATGAAAGACCACCTTGACCACTTGTATTGACCACAGGGAACTTGAAGAAGGCTAAAGCAAAAGTCAAAAATACATAAGGACCCTTAGTACCACTAAGGTGTAAAAGTGAAAGTGCAAAAAGACCTTTAGTACCACTAAAGTTAAAAGTCAAAGTGAGAAAAGAATAAAATAATACTATTTTGTTCTTTCTAATTTTGGTCCACTTATAGGTGACTCAAAGGATATAAAAGAAGATCAATTAATTTCATTATCACACTCTTGCCCTCGCAACTGAAGCTGCTGCAACTAAGGATTTCACAAGTTGTTGAAGAAAAGGAAGTTTGATGTGATGCCCTAGCATGGATGAGTCTAGCTAGGGAATTCACAATTATTTTTTTATAAACCCTAAGCTAGGGTTTTCAGTAGCTGCAAGTTTTTATCAGTTTTGTGAGCTAGGGTTTTACCCTAACTCTCTTCTTCATCTCCGGTTAGCTGCAGAATTCTATGGACAACCTTCTCCTCTCTCATTGGGAAGATCTAAGGTTTACGGGAAGCCTTATTTCTCCTCGAGCTACCCCTCTCTTCTTCCGGGAAGACCACATGAGGGATCGCCCCTCTCTCTACACCCTCAGGTAGCCTTTAACAGGAAGACTAGTGAGGGTTTTAGCCCGCGGCTAACCCTCAGGTAGTCTAGCAGGCATACTCGTGAGGGTTTGTGCCTTCGACCAACCCTCGGGCTTCCTGTTGGCATGCCTGTAAGGGCCTCCGGCTAGCAGGACATCATGCCCGACATCCCACAGACCTACCCAGCAGGTTCAGACAGGCAGAGCAGGGCAGCAGGGTAGTGGATTTGGGCAGGCAAAGTCAGAAATCTAGGTAGCCTGCTAATCTGGGTAGGAGAGAGAAAGTTAGGGCAGAAAGCCCTAATTTGGTAAAAATCCAATTTGCCATTTTTTTGTGAAAAAATGATCTTCTGTGTAATTGTGGTACAAACCCAGTTAGGGTTTGTGGAATTTTTGAAGAACTCAGTCATCTCATTTACGATATGAATTACTAATGCTTTTGGGGGTTTTGTCCTTTAAAGGTTTCCCCAATGAAAAACTCTTGTGTACAGTGTGTTGATGTGTTAATGTTGTTTACTGCACTTATCATTTGTTTATGTTAGTCTGCAAATTTTAAAAGCATTCA
Source organism: Pseudotsuga menziesii (assembly GCA_001517045.1). NCBI lineage: Eukaryota > Viridiplantae > Streptophyta > Pinopsida > Pinales > Pinaceae > Pseudotsuga > Pseudotsuga menziesii. Next base: position 253,981 of record LPNX010359093.1, on the reverse strand, counting down.
TGCTAATGCTAAAAATTCAGCACACGGGCGTCTAGCTCTGTTGAACTTCGCTACTCCGTGTAGTTGTCACCAATTGTTATCGAACTATTGTTAACTCGTCTCAAGTGTCGGCTTTCCAAACCGCACTCTATCGTAACTTTACTATGTTTTTTGAGTTAAGCCTACGATAGTGACCTTCGATGCGACTCGCTTGGAAAGCCTCCCTAGCTCATCTACCAAATGACTTGTCACTTCCGCTTCTTGTTTGAAGCTTTCCAAAGTTTCCTTTCATGCAAATGAGTGTCGCGTATTTATAGTGTTCCAAGGTCGGCGCACTAGCTTCCTTAGCGTGCACATCAACAACTTGTCGACGCGTCTCTCCTTGCCAAGGTCCATTTCATCTGCGCGCTTTGTTTGTCGGTGGTGTTGTTGTTGGGCATCGGGCACTCCTCCGTGGGCGTCTTCCATCAATGCACTCTAATTGTGGGTGTCGTGATGTAGGGGTGTGCCTTCCGATGGGCGCTCGGTCCAACAGACCCTTATAACCAGGCGCGCCCATGAGCGCATCTCCCTGGCGACCAAGGTGGTTGTCGAGCGCACTCCAAGGGACGTGCCTTCGTCATGTGGCATCATTCCTCCGACTCCCTCAAGATGTTCCCTTTCCATCAACGAGCGCTTCCACTCAAGCGTATTGCCAACCGACGAAGTGCCAAGGTGCCGCACACTTGGGCTTTCCAAACCCCAAGGGGTGAGCACGGGATTCATTTGTGGGAGCGTGTCCTTGCTAGGTCCACGCGCTCTGCAAGGTGTCATGTTACTTGGGCAAGTCACCACTTGCCAAGTGTGACGACCGAATCGTCTTGCCCATGTGGGCGCCCAAGCCAACCTCTTGGGCGTGAAGAAGGTGTCACTAGCTCATGGCCATAACAATTAGTTCTCTCTTAGTATCCATGGAGGCATGCAAACAAGCAGATGCCATTACGACTTAAAGAAGAAAAATTCAAGATGAATGAGAGTGCCTAAATATTGCTAACTTAAGAAACCATCTAAAATCTTAGAAAACAACTCCTTCTATGAATCTGTCTCAACTTGCATCTCAAAAACAACTTACCAATCGTGTAAATACAAAGTCTACTCACAAAATATAAAAATGTTGTTGTAAGAAACTAGGGAAGAAAAATGAGGGTTTGCTGTGTATTTACAATGTAAATTTTTTATTTTTATTTTTCTTGATAATGTTTGGCACATATCATACGATTTGGGGTTTTTTTCCAATTTAAAAATATCATAATTGTAATCATGGGATCCATCATTAATGAAAACCGAAAGCATTTTGATTTTCAATAGAAAATCCATGTCAAAATCGAGGAAACCATTAATGAATCACACAAGATCATTGTGAACCAAAGCAAAAAGAGGTGTAAGAAATTAGCTAAAAAATCACAAGTACGAGCGATCACTACCCATGCTGATAACCACAATAAACAAAAAGATCACTGACTGTCCATGAGGATCTCAATTCATAGATCATCATTACAATAAACAAAAGTGTAACCTAATTTACAAGTGTCCACTCCTTGAGTCTTACCAATGATAAATTTCGTCATAAAACTAAGCAACTCCATATCTTTAATTTGTTTAATGAACTTTGATTACAATGCATTAGTTAGCACTTTAAGAGTAATTATAAAAAGAGATGTCCACACAAATATCGAGAATTTTTCCTCTTTGCTCTGTACGGTGTACCTAGTCATCATGTTGAAATGTTTGTGTGTTGTATTCACTCTCGCCCTCCTGCGAAGATTCAAACCCATCCTGCCTCCTCCCAAATAATTTCGAATTTTGTTAGAGCCTTTTGATGTTGGTCATGTTTATGTCATTTGGACTTGTTTCCTATGCATCGAACCTAAATTTTGGGCGATTAATAAGCATCGGAGTAGTCTTTTAAGAAATTATTTCTAATTAATGGTAGATGTTCAAAACCTTTAACAATAGTGATGCCTTACAATACACTATTATCTAGTGCAAAATAATCAAAGCCAATCTACACTTTCAGAAATTAGAGTGTAATTTTGCAATAAATTGTAACCAATAATTGTATCAATGATTCAAAATCATAAGCCTTCCTTTGATGTCTTGAAGGAAGAATGTGAGCTTACCATTGTTGATGTAAATCTTTGGAAAATATTGATGGAATTCAAATTGTGTTTGTTTGAAAATGGATTTTATAAAACTTGTTTGCATTGCAGTGAGGTTTCTTTAAAGGAAAATATTCATATATATTGGACTTGCCTACTTCCAATTTTTTTCTTAAAAAAAACTAGAAAATATTTATATAATAAAGGCTACAAAATCTGCAGAAGATTACAGAGAAGAGCTTGATCACATGTCGTACACAATTCTTATGCTATATTGATGAATACATAGGTTTCTTGTGAACTAACTGTATTTTCCCCATAATTACTATAGTATCCACTGGTATTTGAATTATTTCCGTAATATATAGCCTGTAGTATTTACCGAGAATCAAAATATAAAAAATCTTCCACACTAAAAAAACTAGTGAGCTTTCCTATCGTTACCGATTTCTACTAGGGATTCCTTCTATTTTGTTTCATCCACCATTGCCTGGGGATGATCCTCATCTTGTGTTAGCACTTTATTCTCTTTTCTTTCAATTTATTCAACATCTACATGAGGATGACCTTCATTCTCTACTGACGGGATCATATTGAGGTCAAAAGTAGGATGAATATGCCTAGGAGAGGATTCCTCCATCGAGACATCGGGAGTTGGATTTCCATGAATATCATTCAAGTATGATCAAGGCATATATTTCATCCTCTAAGCAACGTTGCTTCTCCTTTCTCTATGTGTTGATGGCCTAGGCTTGTAGGTTGTTGGATAATCTACAGGAAATCAACACATGGATAAAGTCCAACCAGAAAGGCTTTGAATCGATCCCACGCAGAGATGATTCTATCCCCGAGTTGTTTACGATGACTAAATCCTATGGATACAAGGCCCCCAATGGCACAAGGGTTTTCAAATCAAATAGACATGTTCTTCCTACAAGGAAGATCGGAGAAAAGGTTTGAAGTATCTGAACACTGGACTGAACTGCCTGAGGAAACTAAGACATTGATTGTGAAAAATATTTAAGCAGAACAATTATGATGCATAATTGATGACAGGGAAATAATTACTCAACATATAAAAATATATATCAAGTTGGTTTCCTTTAGTCAGCTTTAAATAAAACTAAACAATGACAATTGAAATGCTTTATTCAAAGTATTATGTGTGCAAAATTGTTCTATGAGATAATACCAATTGAAAAATTAGTATTAGGGATCAATGCTTGTTCAATAGTTTGCAGAAAATGTTATGTAAATTAAATAAACATTTATTCAATGGACATTTAACATGTTAATATTGTAATGAAACATTAGTCCATAAGTTAACATATTTAATAGATGGGAAACCTATGATCAATCTTCCAGAAAGATAGAAGAATGACTGAAATTCATGAAAGAATTTTGATGAATCACCATAAAACATAACATAAGTAACAATATAATTTTATTTAAACTGTAACAAGTTACAATCTTGCCAAAATTACAGAGCTTTCCTATTATGTCTTTGGCAATGCCTTCTCTTGTGGTTCTCCTAGACTTAATCCCACGAGCCCCTATCTTGGGAGACACCCTTCCCCTTAAATAATATTACAATATTTTTACAAAGGAGAAAAATATTCCCAAGATATGGGACTACAAAATATCCAATTTAGGATTTTCCAAGCGCAGACTGCCACTTTCCAAATACATCCAACGAATCCTGGATGTCTCGATATTAGCCATGTTCCAAATGCAACTCTGCTTTGCAAATTAGAGATGCGATTTATTTCTTCTTGATATGTGCCCGCTCTCGAAGGGACAGGTCAATCCTCATCAATGAAGTGAGAGGTTCCTCGATCCACTGCTTGATCTTGTCCAAGCTAATTTGACTGATGTCCTAGATTTGCTCCTTGACTTTAGCAAAGTTTCTTTCAATTTGTTCCAGATTTAGATTCGGAGGCATCGCCTCATCAATTAGATCCAACAATGGAAGATCCATAAAGCCAAGCAAGGTTTCTGAATCAAACCATCTCCTCTTGCAAGCCGTCTGTCCATCCTTACTGATGGACTCCACCAGGTCACAGACATTTTCCCATGTCTCAATCGACACCTGGATCCTCTTGAGCTTAAGCTTGTCTAAGACTGGAAAATCATCAAGTCTATCTTTAATATACTTTTTCCAGTCCACTAAGTTGTCGTAAGCCCTAGTTGTTTCCTTTATCCTTCTATTGTGATCATGGAGAATGTCAGATTGGCGCTCAAATGCATTTTGTATCTCCTACATTTCATTAAATCCTTCAAAAAGGTTGACCATTCCTTGGTAAAAATCATCATGGATTCTGCATGCCAGTTGTTTGAATTCTTCTCTTATAAATTTGGAGAAAGAAGAAGTGGCCGATACAAGTTGGAGATCCTTAAGTTGTTGCTCAAGGATAGAAATATTATTAGCATGCTCCCCATTTAGATCATCATCCTTTTCAAGTTGTTGCTTGAGGTGATCATTTTGTTCTTGAAGCTGCCTTAGCTTCTCCTCATATTCATCCTTTAGGTCTTGAATTTCCTGCTTATGTTGTGCATCAACATGTACTTGGTCCTATTTGGACCTTCGCAATTCCTGCTCCTTTTCTTCCACCTCTGTATTCAGCAAGGAAACTGAATCAAAATTTTCCCCAGAAAAAGATCCCATAGCAGCTACAGTTTGTAGGGCTTCTTGTTTGACATCAGTGGAAGCCCTCTTCCAAATAACCTAGTTCGGTATTGATCCTTGCTTGATAGTCCCTTCCCTGGACCTATTTGATCCTTTTTTTAACCACAACTTTCTCTTTTTTGCTACAAAAGTATTTTCCCAAGGAGACAACTGCATCTTCACCAAAATCGGCCATATCATTTGTTGTTGAGATGGTTCCCTCATGAATGGTAACTAGGGTAGCAGGATAGGAAGTTTCGGGGATGGGGATTTGCATACTAACAGAAGGAATGGTAGTAAAAGGTGTGGAATAGATCAGAGGGATGAAGAAATGGAGGTAGGGATAGATGTAGTGGGTTCAAGGGAAGAAGTTGTGGGAATGGAAGAACTATCAGGTTGTGAAACTAAAGAATGTGAGGATATGGAAGTAGTATGTAGTTCTAATGACGTTGAAAGAATAGGTAAAGTGGAAAAATGGATAGAAATGGGCATGCTTTTAGATACCAAGGGTGTTCCATTGGTGACAGAAAGAATATGTGAAAATTTAATTTCAGGAAAAAAAATTGTTTTGGAAACAAAATGTCCAAAATATTCCCAGATGACTGGGTGGTTGTAACAACTGATGATATGCTGGTAGAAACGATAACAGGACAGACATATTTCAAAGGAGAATTCTCCTCTTCAAGGTCGCTCTCAATGTCATGTACTTGAATATTGGCCAGGGGCGGTGGATCTACCTGTTGAATTGGTTAAACATACGGAAATTTGTTGCTATGGTTGTTCTACCCTTTGGACCACTTGTGGTGGAGGCTCGGGGATTTATACTTGTAATTGTACCTGTGGAATGGCCTCTTGAACCTTTAGCTTCTTTGTTGGTGGCTCAGCCATTGTTGCCTGTTCCTCCACCTCTGAGATGAGTTTTTCCAAATTCTTCTTAAACTCTGTTGATCTGTGAAGGACCTGAAGTGTGGATGAAGTTTGTGTTCTTACAGGACCTTCAAGAACAGACTTACCCTTGTCCTTTGATTTCTCAGCAGGAGCAGTGGATGAGATGGCTAATGATTCTTTATCCTCCTTTTCTGTAGTTTGTTTATGTATATTCTCTTCCATTGTTAACTTGAGCTATCTGTATCGTAACACAGTGGTTTTCAGCTCCTTTTGATATTGGAAGATATGAGTCTTCTCTAGAGGAGCAGAGATCCTACTCACTACCTTTGAGAAATCAATGTCACCTCTGTATATAGAATCATCAGGGAATTCCTGATGGACATAGGGAATCTTTGTATGTTCCTACACAAAATGATTTTCTAGGGATGCCTTTGGATCATGCATCCTCTTCGGTGCCTCCCCTAAGTTCATTTCAGCAATAGCTTTTCCCAAAATGATAGCATGGGTGGAATTTTGCAAAGTCAAAAATCCCAAATTGAATGGAAACTTGGGCCAAGACTTCCTTTTGACTGCTACAAGCTTCAGGAAGACCCCATCAATGACAGTTTGGAAGGATATCTCCTGAAGCACCATTCTGTCTGGCACTATCCTTGGTAGCAGATGCACCATGTTGCTACCCCAAATCTAGATGTAGGAGAAGTATTCCCCCACATACCAATCTCCTGTAATAGAGATTAGTGCCTTAGCTCTATCTGAAAAGGTGGGGGAATCCCCTTTGAAAATATCCTGGTATATTGACCCAATGAATTGGTCACAAATTTCATAAATTTGAGAAACAAAATTGTCCTCCCACAAAACTGAGCAGTATATATGAATAGGGGGTGAGGTCCTGGTCCGGTTCCATCCCATCGTCAAGAATGAAGACGTTGCACAAAAGACGTCCATCACGTACACTGATAAGTAGAATGAAGGCTTCTCGGATGCCGGGCTCTTTTGATATTTCTCAATGCGTCCTTTAAAACCACTGACAGGATTTGCGCCCAATTGAACGATTCACCTGTAATCAATATGTGGTGAGCTATGGGATCCCACTTAGCTTTAAACAATGTGTAATTGGGTAATCTGTACAACCTGCAAAGCATGGCTTCTAGCAGGGAAAATGGCTCCCTAAATCAGGAAATAGGGTAGGACTTATCATTTTTGGGGACGAACTCTACAGGGTTGTCCATCCAGGATTTAATCATTTCCTCAAACTTAAAATGGTTCATGGCCGTGTCAAGGAATTGAGCATTCAATAGTTGTTGGGGTGATTTAAGAGCATATGCTCTTGAAAAAACTACTTGGGTCTGACCATGGTCATCAAAAGACCATTCCTTAGGGCTTGCATGGTCAAGTGCCCACTTGACTGGGTCCGTGTAAGTCATAAATGGAGATATAGCTGTGAATTACTAATATTGACATTTGTTGGTTGGCCATGGGTGATAGCAGAAGAATTATCATTGTAAAAAATAGAGTAAATTCTGGACCAGTCCAGGTAGAGATTTTTGGCACTCGTCCACTGGTGTAAGAAAAGATGTCAGTGTTTCGGTCCTTGCTCTTCTTCTCATTCAGAGCGGTTTTGGATCTTGTATTTATGGACATATTGGTAGAGTGGGAGATAAAATATGATACATATTTAGAAATAATAATTAAAAATTTACCCACGGTAAAAAACAACAGAATTTAAACACTAACAATTTGAGAGATTCGAAACTTACCAGTGGGCAGCTTGAAAACCAACGGATTGGTGGGATCAACAAGAAAATCACAGTAAAAATATCAACCGTAGTAAAATTGCAGATTAAAATGGTAAACAAAACATAAATTCAAATGATTTAAATACACTAAGCCTTAACGGTGAAATAGATCTGCACCATAGATTTCGATAAAATCGATGGTTGAAATTAGAGCGGGAAACCAAAATGCGGAGATGAGTTTTAACAAATTTTTCGATCTTTGATTTCCGCAATTTACAATCCGCAATGCGGGTTGCGAGATGCGGAATGTATTTGAAATTATAAATAAACTTGTTAACTTCCGCAATCTGCAAAAATATGCAGGTTGCAGGTTGCAGGAATGCAATTTTCCAATTTTATTTTTTATTGAGTTTCCTCTTTCCACAATCTGCATTGCGGGTTGCGGAAAATAGGAACCGAAAATGAAAATTATTCATGGAAATATTTTTCGCTTTCCGCAATCCGCATTGCGAGATGCGGAAAGCAGAACCGAAAAATGTAACTTTATTCACAAGAGGATTTTCCGACATCCGCAATCCGCATTTGCGGGTTGCAGAAAATCAAACATCAATAAAACAAAGAAAATTAAAAAATCCACAATCTGCATTTGTGGGTTGCGGAATGCGGGTTTTGGGAAGGAAAAAATAACAAATAAAGAGGGCGCTTCCGCAATCCGCAAAACAAAAACAAAAAAAACAAGGCTTTTGATGGAAATTTATTGAAACCAAAACATAGTACTTGCAGTGAGGATGAAGAAAATCCCATAAACAAAATCATGGCCCTCAAGGCTGATTTAATGAATGAATGGGGATCCTATTTTAACAAATAAAATGGTATTTGTTGTTTCCAACAACAAATGGCGACTCATTGGGGGAAGCAGTTATCTCTGTACAGATCAACATAAGAATTTAAAAGAAGATATATGAGTTAGAAAAATATTTAAGTTTATAATGAACAGTGAATTCATGAAAATACAATTAGATCTTAGCATAAGTGGTGTGTATAATTTTCATCTTACATCCCCAAAACCACTGATAATGATACTCAACAGATGAGAGAGTTCCAGAAGCAATAAGGTATCCATGTAAGCAAGATGTAAGCAGATGAGGGTAGTTTATGATAAACCCTAGGAAAAGGGCCAAGCATAGAACCAGCTATAGAGCTAGGAATATATTCAAGAATTGTGCCTGGAAAGCATCCAACATAGCCCCAAGTATAGATCCAGGTATAGTGCCTAGAATAGCGCCATAATTTTTGAAAGGAATTGTGCTAGGTTTAGAGCCAAGAATTGCGCAAAACAAAAAGTTTAACATAGCACTAGGATTAACGCCAAAATTTGCACTAGGAAAATATCCAGGAATTACAGAAGGAATTGTGCTAGGAATTTGACCAGGCATAGTGCCAGGTATAGAGCCATACATAGCTCTAGGAATTGAGACAGGAATTTTGAAAGGTATTACGCCAAGAATTTCCCCAGGAAAAGGTCCAAGCATAGAACCGGGTATAGAGCTAGACATAGCACCAAGAATTGCACTAGGAAGTTTGAAAGGAATTATTCTAGAAAAAGTGTGAGTAAAAATCCAATGTTAGATCAGGGATAGTTCCAGGCATGTTGACATAAGTAGCACCTAATTGGCCATTTTGGAAACTAAGAGATCCTAATAAATCATAAATAACCATAATGGAATCCTACGGTCCCTAACGACATTAGAGTGAACTTAATGACATGTTGTTGATGATGATGATAAATACTGACAATGATAAATATCGCAATGATTATTTCTACAATATTTAGTAGGATGTTGATGACAATGATGATATCAATGTCAATAATGATGATGCAGGTGATTATAGCACTATTTGATATTGATTTGTCCTAATGGAATCATAATTCACCCTAATGCATTGAATTGACCATAATATCCCCTAGATGACCCTAATGGTGTTTGTGTTGATGTAATCGTAACTTCGAAATGTATTCACCTATGTATCTTATGTCTTGCACCCCAATGTTTATTCCGGGATGTGTCTGTAATGTAATTGAGTCATGTCATGCCCCGATGTTTCGATCGGGAGGATCTATAATGTAAACAAGTCATGTCAATTCATTGTGGGTAACCCTCCTATTGTTCAAGGGTTAAAGTCCCTGCAATTTTGGGGCACTAGGGTTATTAGACTCGCCTAGTGAAGTCGACCCTAGTTGGATTTAGTCAAGTCGGGAATTAGTATAAATAGAGAGTGATCCTCTCTATTTATCACACACTCACTCACACTTAGTTGTAGTGCATAGCTGAGGAAGAAGAAGACACTGGGTCTAGGAAGAAAGAGGTTGATGCTGTCGGGAGATCATCTTACTGTTTTGGGGTTTTACTTTTGGTGTTGATTCTATATCTGAGGAAGTTGCAGGGTTTTTTCCATTTATGGTTTCCTCGAGGAAAAACACCGTGTTCATTGTTTCTTGTGTTTGATTGATGTGCTTGTTATTCTCTTCGTTAAAGATCCTAATAATCCTAGCTTAATGTTAAAAATATAACATGGTATCAGAGCTAACCTGAGAAGAAGACATTGTGCAGCTATGGGAACTAGGGATTCCTACTTTGTGGATATTCCTCCACGGATTTTCAGCCAAAGAAGGTTGGATTAACTCTCCTCCTTAGGCGCATCTTTCTGTCGAAGCAAAATCCAATTCTGAGGTTTTTTAGTTTTGGACCCGACACTACTACCGGAAATTAGGGATTTCCACAGAAGTGGAATTTTTCAGTGAGCCCAGGCCTGGATTGATCTCCTCCCCAAAATCAAAGTTAGGGATCAAGATCAAAGCATTTGGTTGGACAGAACTCTGGAAAAGCAAAACCCTAATCTAATCCTAAACCAGCACTGCAGGATTTCAGCTCCAAATCCAGATCCAACATCTTGAACTGGTAAGATCTAAATCTTTTGTATTTCCATTTGAGGTTCTCAGTTAATATGTCTCATCATACCAAGCTTGATGAAAAGCTTGAGGGAGCTGATAACTTCTAAGCCTAGAAGTATAGGATCTCCCTGGTCCTGGAAGAAAATGAGTTGGACTCCTATATCAGTGAGGAGGTTCCAGTTCCAAAGGGAAATGAGGCTAAGGAGTTACATAAGAATAATTTGGTTATGGAAAAGAGGATTATTGTTGATTCAATCAACGATCACCTCATACCACAGGTGTCCTCCCTAAAGACACCTAAAGCTATGTTTGATTCCCGAACCAAATTGTTTGAAGGGAAGAACATCAACAGGAAGATGACTCTGAGAAACTAGCTGAAGAATGTAAAGATCCAGAATACAGAAACCATCCCATCTTACTTTACAAGGGTCTCTCAGATCAAGGAAAAACTGGAAGTAGTAGATGAAGAAGTAGAAAATGCAGAGACTGTAATGACCACCTTGAATGGTCTCCTTAGATCATGGGACTCCTTTATTCAAGGGATCTATGCCAGAAAGAAGTTAGTCAAGTTCAGCAGACTATGGGAAGAATGGTCTCAAGAAGAAGCTCGGATAGCAGCTCGAGAAGAAAAGATGGGAAGTGAAGATCAAGCTCTCACAGTACAATCCAAGAAATCCAAATCTAGCCACCACAGAAGTAAGTACTCTCTCATCAAAGGAATAACTCTAGAAAGCCTAGAGATTTGTCTAAATACATTTTCTAAACATGTGATGAAAGAGGACATTTTGCTAGAAACTGTCCTAAAAATAAAACTAGCTCTCACAAGAAGAAGGGAAACAAGAGAAGACATCATGCTCATGTTGCAAAGGATGATGAACCTTCCATAAAGAGAAACAGACGAGTCAGTGATGATTCTTCAAGTGATGAAGAATATGTCATGATCTTCACTCTCACGGGAACTATCACACATGGCAGCAATGATTGGCTTATAGACAGTGGTGCTTCCAAGCACATGACAGGATTCAAGGAATCCTTTGTGAAATTATTTGAACATGAATCACCTCACAAGGTGAAACTTGGAGATGACTACCAGTATCCAATAAAAGGTAGTGGGGAATCCTCATACAAGCTAGACTCTGGAAAGTCTATGACAATGAAGGAAGTATTGTTTGTACCGAGACTAAAGAAGAATATCCTCTCCATATCTGCATTAGATGCAAAATGAATGAGGGTTGCATTTATAGATGGTCAAGTCATCATGTGGCCAAAAGGAAAGACCATTAATGATGCAGTAGTGATTGGGGAACAAGAAGGAGGCTTATACAAATTGAAAGGACATCCAGAACAAGCTTTGGTTCATGACCCAGTAGAACCAAATCAGCTTTGGCATAGAAGGCTTGCACATGTGCATTACAGAGCACTACCACTTACAAGCAAAGTTGTTGAAGGTCTCCCAGAAATGCAAACAAAACATGAAGGTGTATGCAAAGGATGTGCGAAAGGGAAGAACACAAAGAAGACATTTCCAAATAGTGAAAGCAAGGCAAAAGGAATCTTGGAAATCATCCACTCTGATGTATGTGGTCCAATGTCATCCAGTTCACTAAGCGGGTATGCATACTATGTTTCTTTTATTGATGATTTTTCTAGAAAGGCATGGATATACTTTATGAAGAACAAAGATGAAGTATTCAGTAATTTCAAGGAATTCAAAGCCTTGATCGAGAACCACACTGAAAAGAAGATCAGGACCTTTCGATCAGATAATGTCGGAGAATTCACTTTGAATGAATTCAAAGAACTATGTAAAGACTCATGGATTAAGAGGGAGTTGTCCACTCCTTATAATCCACAACAGAATGGGATTGCAGAAAGGAAGAATAGAACTATCATGGAAGCTGCAAGAGCAATGCTTCATGATCAATATCTTCCTATGCATCTTTGGGTAGAAGCTGCCAGAACAGCTATGTATGTACAGAACCATACTCCACACAGAGTACTCAAGAACAAGACTCCTGAAGAAGTCTTCTCTGGCAAGAAACCAAATGTCATCCATCTCAAAATATTCGGCTGTCCAGTGTACATTCACATTCCAAAAGAGAAGAGGACAAAATTATATCCTTCAGGAAAGAAGGGTATATTTTTGGGATACTCTGAAAGCTCGAAGGCTTACAGAATATACTTCCCAGGGTTCAAGAAGATTGACATTAGTAGAGATGTAACATTTGACAAAGTTTCAGCCTACATCAAATCCAGGAAGAAACCGGCTGAAGAACCTGAAGAAACAAGAGAACCTAGAATTCATGATACAATCATGAATGAAGAAATTGAAGAAGAAGATATAGAACTAGAAGAACCTCAAGAACCTGTAGATCCACCTCTGGAGAAGAATCCTCATAAGAGGAAACCTGCTTGGGTACGTGAAATTATCCAAGGTCCAAAAAGATATGGAGCTTCAGAAGAAACACCCAAAGGAATAAAGAGAACTAGATCATGTTCTAGTTACATAGCCTTACTATGTGACATTATTGATAAATAACCTTCCAACTATGAAGAAGCGGCAGAACAAAAAGAGTGGAAGGATGCTATGATCGAAGAGTATCAATCGATCATGAAGAATGATGTTTGGGATGTTGTCCCAAGAGCAGAAGGGAAGTCCATTGTAACTTCGAAATGGATCTACAAGATCAAGCATGCTGCAGATGGCAGCATCGAGAAACATAAAGCAAGATTCGTGGCTCGTGGTTTCTCCCATAAAAAATGAATAGATTATGAAGAAATCTTTGCACCTGTAGCCAAATACACTTCCATCAGATCAGTACTTGCTCTGGCTGCAGTGATGAAATGGAAGATACACCAGATGGATGTCAAGACTGCTTTCTTGAATGGTGTAGTGGAAGAGGAAGTGTATGTGGAGCAGCCACTCGGTTTTGAGACACATGACAGAGAGTCTCATGTATGTAGATTGAAGAAAGCCCTGTATGGTTTGAAACAGGCACCCAAGACATAGTACAGTAGAATTGATGGTTTCCTATCCAGTTTGGGCTTTACCAAGAGTAAAGCAAATTCCAACCTTTACTACAAAGTTGAAGATGGCAATCCAGTGATACTCCTACTATATGTGGATGATCTGTTTGTAATAGGTATGGATGGGTTGATTGCTGATACGAAGAGGAAACTTGCTGCCAAGTTTGAAATGAAGGACTTGGGTATGATGCACTATTTCTTAGGCATGGAGGTGTGGCAGAATGCAGATGGAATCTTCCTTGGACAAGGGAAGTATGCAGTAGAGATTCTGAAGAGATTCGAAATGATGGACTACAAGGCCATAACCACACCTACGGCATCGAACCTGAAGCTATTGAGTGATGCTTCATCTGAAGCAGTTGATGCTACGATGTATCATCAGATGATTGGGTCCTTGATGTACCTGGCGAACACGAGACCAGATATTTTCTTTGCTGTGAACACCTTGAGCCAGTCCCTGACAGATTCGAGACATGTTCACTTGATTGCTGCAAAGCATATTCTGAGGTACCTGAAGGGTACAGTTGACTATGGGCTCAAGTACGAGGCAAATCAGAAGATTAACCTGGAGGGTTATGTTAATTTAGATTGGGCAAGAAGTGCCATCAATAGGAAGAGCACTTCAAGATGCTACTTCAGTATGGGATCAAGTGTAATCTCTTGGTTTAGCAGGAAGCAATCATGTGTGGCATTGAGTACAGCTAAAGCAGAGTATGTTGCAGCTTCTTCAGCTAGTTGTGAAGCAGTATGGTTGAGGAAGCTACTGTATGATTTATTTGATCTCTAGATGGATGCTACTTGTATATATTGCGACAACCAGAGCTATGTGAAGTTGTCAGAGAACCCTGTGTTCCATGACAAGTCAAAGCATACCGAGATCAAGTATCACTATATCATGGATATGGTGCAGAGAGGAGCAATGAAGCTCTAGTATGTTGCGATGGAGGAATAGATAGATGATGTATTGACGAATCCATTGGCTAGAGTGAAGTTTGAGTACTTTAGGGAGAAGCTTGGTGTTCTCCAGATCGAGGTTCCCTCCAAGGGGAAATGATGAGATTGAGAGCCATTCTGATATGGTGAGAGGATTAGGTTCCTTCCATGGTCAGATGTAAGAGCTGAGCCATTCTATCATGGTGAGAGGATTTGGTTCCTTCCATGTCAGATATGAGTGCTAATCCATTCTGATGTGACTGTAGGATTGGTCCCTACATGATCAGATGTAAGGGCTAAATTCCATTCTTGGAATGGAGGAACCTGGTCAGCTACTAGGAAAACTCAGTCTGGGATTGAGGGTCATTCTGATATGACTGTAGGATGTAGTCTTACATGATCAGATGTGAGCGCATGGCCATTCTGATGTGATTGAGGAATGTGTTCCCACTTGATCAGATATAAGGGTTGATTCCATTCTCTAGGAGAATGGAGGCACCTGGTCAGTTACCAGGAATCCTCATTCTGGGACTGAGAACCCTTTTGATGCGATGTTTTCGAACATGGTCGAATGTAAGTGCAGAGCCCTTTCGATGCGGTGTTTTCGAACATGGTCGAATGTAAGTGTTGAGCCCTTCCGATGCGGTGTTTTCGAACATGGTCGGATGCAAGTGCAGAGCCCTTCCGATGCGGTGTGTTCACACATGGTTGGATATAGGTGTTGAGCCATTCTGGCGCGATGTGTTTACACATGGTCAGATGTGAGTGTTGGACCTTTCTGACAAGATGAGGTCAGATGTGAGTGTTGGGCGTGCCTTTCTGACAAGATGAGGTCAGATGTAAGAGCTGGGCGGGCCATTCTAACTTAGGGTCAGATATAAGCATTGATGAAGACCTACATGAAGGGTAGGCCTACAACCAGCATGAAAAAGGGCTGGCTCTGTAGAACTTCCTGTGACGAGAAGAATCGAGAGATAGCACCGATGATGACGATGATCTAGACTTGATGATGATCCAGATCAAGTGATGATCCAGATGTGATGATGATCTAGACTTGATGATGATCTAGATCAAGTGATGATCCAGATTTGATGATGATATAGTGATGATCCAGATCCCGTGATGAAGAAGACTTGAAGACTATGATGACTTGAAGACGAAGGTGACTTGAAGATGAAGAAGACGAAGAAGACGAAGAAGACTTGAAGATGAAGACAACTTGAAGATGAAGACAACTTGAAGATAAAGATGACGAGATGATCCAGTCGATACAGAGAAGAAGACCAGTGCTGAAAATTGTGTCGAAAGAATACCTTCCTATTTAAGAGGGAGTGTTGATGTAATTGTAACTTCGGAATGTATTCACCTATGTATCTTATGTCTTGTACCCTGATGTTTATTCTGGGATGTGTCTGTAATGTAATCAAGTCATGTCATGCCCCGATGTTCCGATCGGGAGGATCTATAATGTAAACAAGTCATGTCAAGTCATTGTGGGTAACCCTCCTATTGTTCAAGGGTTAAAGTCCCTGCAGTTCTGGGGCACTAGGGTTATTATACTCACCTAGTGAAGTCGGCCCTAGTTGGGTTTAGTCAAGTCGAGAATTAGTATAAATAGAGACTGAGCCTCTCTATTTATCACACACTCACTCACGCTCAGTTGTAGTGCGTAGCTAAGGAAGAAGAAGACACTGGGGCTAGGAAGAAAGAGGTGGCTACTGTTGGGAGATTATCTTACTGTTTTGGAGTTTTACTTTTGGTGTTGATTCTATCTCTGAGGAAGTTGCGGGGTTTTCTCCATTTATGGTTTCCCCGAGGAAAAACACTGTGTTCATTGTTTCTTTTGTTTGATTGTTGTGCTTGTTATTCTCTCAGTTAAAGATCCTAATAATGCTAGCTTAATGTTAAAAATCTAACAGTTTGATTGTCCCTAACGAAATTTGAGTGACCCTAATGCAACTGGACTCACTGTAAAAGCATGAGGATGATCATGTTGATGATGGATAATGGAAACGATATTGATGATGATGATGATGATGATGATGATGACAATGAGGTTGAGATGAATGACTAAGATTATGATGATATATGACGATGCCAATTATGTTGATGTTGATGTACTGATGTATGTTGCTAATGATTATGATTATGATGGAAATGATATCAACGTCAATGATCATGATTCATGTGATAGTACTTCTGGATCCTGATTTATCATAGTGGAACCTAAATGATTGTAATCATAGCACTTTTGGATCTTGATTAATTCTAATTTGTGGTAAATTACCTTAATGTCACCAAAATTGTTGTAATGACATTTGAGTGTCCCCAACAACATTTGATATACCCTAATGGCATCTTATTAGCCCTAATATCACAACGATGGTGCATTACACTAATAATTATGGAGCATATGCATATGATTTGATAAGTATAATACTATATCATCCATTATTGTGAGGTAGTAGGGTTCCTTGCTCATTATTATCACAATTATATTGGTGATGACGATGATGTACTTGATGACGTTGATGATGACTATGACAAGGACAATGATATCGATTTATTGTATGATAATGATGACGATGTCGATGCCAACGATGATTATGCATGTAGTAGCATTTCTAGATCCTAATTGATTCTAATGGCACCTAAATGTCTATAATCATATGTAGACGACCCTATTATCATCAAAGTGACTATAACAACATATAAATGACCTTAACAATTACATGACATGAATCCTAATGGTGATGAGTGATTAATAACACCAATGGCATATGAGTGAACATAATGATGATGATGATGATGATGATGACAACGAGGATGATTATGAAAATGATGTTGATGTAACATATTCCATTGATGATGATGACAATGACAACATCAATGTCCACGATGATGATGCCTTTGATAATACTTATGGATACTAATTGATCGTAATGGCACTCAAATGTCTGTAATGACATATGAGCGACATACTAATATCACCTAAATGACTAATGAAATCTAGTTGACGTTGACGACATTTGAGTGACCATAATGGAATTTGAGTGATTGTAACAACATGATATGGTGTTGCAATTTTTTATATTATTCTTTCTACGCCATCCTGCTAAAGTGGTATTATAATCATCTTCGTCTTCACTTTCTTCTAACTCCAAATCATGTGATTGATTTGCACCATCTTGATTATCATCTAGCTCTTGATTTTGGCACGCTAACCCAACATGGGCATTGAGTGAGGTCTAAAATATTCATAGAGATAACTGGCCCAGGGACTTGACTTTGTGACCTATTACATGCAATTCATAGTACATAAAAATTTAATTTAAAATACATAAGAAAAAAATTAAACGACTAATATATAAGGTCTATATTTATATATATATATAATTATAATTAAAAAAACTAAAACCAAATTAAATAAAAATAAAATAAACCCTATTTTGTTACCAAACTGCATAGAGATTGAGTTTTTAGAGCCAATGCCTAAATGGAGGAAATAAACCCTATTTTCTACCAAACGACACAAAGATTGGGGGTTTTGGCACAAATTCCTAGAAGGAGAAGGGATTTCGATGCATAGCAGGGAAGTGTGGTTCAACATGGCCTTTTCTCCTCAATGAAATTGTGTGTGCATATTTTTTAGGGCAAAAATGTCAGGCTAGGAGGAAAACATCTAGATTTAAGAGATGGAGGAAAACATGAGTAGGTTAGTACTATCTTCAAGTATATCACATTCTCTTATGTCTATTATTGATCTCAATCGATGATTGATTGGAAGGAATGATGGATTCCTGCTAATTCACTTCTGCTTAGCTTTTGTCACTTTCTCCTTTACTACAAGTACTTGTCATCTCCATGGAGGAAAATTTACAATCACCTAGTTTCATTAGACTTTTTAAGTATGAAGGGAAGCTATCCTTATTTTAGGCAAATATTTTATAACTCTTCTTATTTCTCTTACTTCAACTCTTCTTTTCAATTTTCGATGTACACTTTCCTCATATGTACTTATATTCTTCCATCTTCGATGCTATGTTGGGTACAAATTACATAAAATTTACCATTTTTTCAAAGAACAACATAGTATTTAGTATTATAAGACACAACCTTTAGAGTAGTGTCAAACTCAAATGTTGGTGAGCCTAAATTATATAAAAAAAGATCATCTTGGCGCCTCCAACTAGGAAGATCCAATTTTAATTGCATAAAGACATATGTATTGATGAGCGCATCAACCAGATGACATTAGAAATCTGCTCTACTTCCCACATAATTCATTTTGTTTGAGTTGCAATGGATTGTGTATTTGTGGGTTTAGACGTGTGTGGCATAAGGGATTTTCCTTATTTTTATGGGTAAATGTTAGTCATTTATACAATATAGAAGAGACACCCAACACATAGTAGATACCAAAATATATAACAATTTTCCCCCTTTTCATCCAAGCAACATGAGAATAATGTTAATTGCATGTGGACAAAGGTGGCTTGTTATACATAGACATGAAAGACAATTTGCTTAGACATGAATGGCACAAAATAGAGATATTGCCTATTTAATAACTCCCTTAGCCTTGGTATATAGGTAGTTTGGTGTCTCTAAAGCTCAACATCAACATTAAAACAATTGTTCCCCTTTTCATCCAAGAAACATGACAAGAATATTTGTTGATTTCATGTGGACAAAGGTGGCTTGTTATACATATACATGAAATGCAATTTGCTTAGACATACATGTAACAAAATAGAGATATTTAATATTTAATATCTCCCCTAGCCTTAGTAGATAGTTTTTTTGGCATCTCTAAAACTCAACATCAACATTAAAACAAGTTCCTTTGAATAAACAAGTACTTATAACCTTCCTAGGACATAATACACAAATAAGATGGTCAATGCCACTTATACAATGATGAGATACTTAAGCCTCCCTTAATGAGGGGAAAACTCCATCAAGAAATAATCATATGGTTATTGAGGATTCCACGTGGCCTCCAAAGGCCCCTATTAAGATATATTGTCCATTAAGCAATGTCCAAAAAGGGGTTTGACACCCTTAATGTCGTCCACATGTCTTCTTGGAAAGAAACCCAAGTGCTTCCTAAATTTCAAGTAACTTCCAATCTAAGGTTCCTTCTTCACAAAGCTTATCGAACCCACAAAACATTCAACCTCCAAATGATATCACATGTGGTCATCGAGAAGAATCGATCCTTAATAACTAGCCTATGTGACGACTAGTCCATGATAATAAAATATCCATGCCCTTAGCTCCATATGAGGTAAGAGAAGGGCGGTCCTTAAAAAAGTATTATATCTCCTCCACATATGTCCCCCTTTAAAGCACATGATTTATTTCCCAGGACTTGGTTCATTACGCTGAAAGTTGTCTCTTTCAGTGTTCAGTTTAGTAAACGTTAACCTGTCCAGTTGGATCTCCTAGATTGAAGTCTACTTTGCTCTCATGCATGTGGGTGCATTGTCCATGTAAGTTGTTTTCTCTAGTTACATTTTGTTGACTACAAACATGATGTATGGATGTTTATAACGGCAAGTCTCAATAGATGAAGGGTTGAGTTTCAACACCGATAATTCAAATAAGGGATGGAAATTCAACATTTGCTTTGCCTGTAATTTGTTGACAAAAAAACTATAGATAATTTTACATTTTTTTATTTTATTTTTAATATTTTTCTATAATTAACCCTAATTTGTATTATTTGTATTATTTGTATTATAAAAGCTTTGTACTTCTCACCTTAACCTTTTCAACTTTATTTACTAAGGAAAAATAATATTCAAACAATGATGTGTGTGGTATATATTGTAAATGCTAGTATTGATGTTAAGGGAATTCCCTCTTTATATATTCAATGATTTATTATAAAATTATAATTATTTTGCAAACTATAATTATTTTGCAAACTATTAAGTGGAAGCAAAACAAAAATTAAAATAAAATATTAGGATTTGAAACTTTTAAGTAATCTAATATATTATGAATCTCTAATTTATTTTGGATTTAAAGGTTAGGATTAAATATGTGAAGAATAGATAATTTTACATTATTTTATTTTATTTTTAATATTTTTCTATAATTAACCCTAATTTGTATTATTTGTATTATAAAAGCTTTGTACTTCTCACCTTAACCTTTTCAACTTTATTTACTAAGGAAAAATAATATTCAAACAATGATGTGTGTGGTATATATTGTAAATGCTAGTATTGATGTTAAGGGAATTCCCTCTTTATATGTTCAATGATTTACTATAAAATTATAATTATTTTGCAAACTATAATTATTTTGCAAACTATTAAGTGGAAGCAAAACAAAAATTAAAATAAAATATTAGGATTTGAAACTTTTAAGTAATCTAATATATTATGAATGTCTAATTTATTTTGGATTTAAAGGTTAGGATTAAATATGTGAAGAATATCGGAAAGAATTGTATAATATGAGTGAAAAGCTTAAAATAAGAAAAATTCATTATTATAAATAATTTTCTATTCATTGTTTTTTTTTAAACCATGTAAATTTTAATGCATATTTCGAATTAAAATTATGGAAATTTTTTTCTCGACCTAGTCACTTCTGCACATTTCAAATTCAAACTATTGAAAAAACCACCTTTATAGGAGATTGTAATTTAAAGTATGAAATGTATATTTTGATTTCATTATTATATAATATGAGTTTTAAATGGTGATGATCATGATTAACTTAACTTTATTGGTTAATGAGAGGTGAGATTATAAAATAATTATTTCTCCACATATTTTGTGTTTTTTGCCTCAAATTTATGTATTTTTTTATTCAATATAAATCAATAATGAGAGGTGAGATTATAAAATAATTATTTCTCCACATATTTTGTGTTTTTTGCCTCAAATTTATGTATTTTTTTATTCAATATAAATCAATAAAAATGGTAGGAGCCCCCTTTAGTGGGACTTCCACAAGTGTGTTTTTTGACGTCGGCCCTAAGTTGAACGTTGAGTGTCCGGTATAAAATGATTTTGTTTATTCGATGATTTTTTTAAATCTGAATTTTGTGTTATTCAAATCATGTTTTTGAACCCATAAATGGATTTAACGCCACCAAAGACCTCATGGCACCTAGATTAAACACGTTTAAACATTGTTCTTTGAGATATTAAATTTTCTTATTAGATTTCATCGAAATTGTGTCAAAAATTGCTATTGAAAAAAGCTGAAATCGTCAGATGTTTAAGCGACACCTTTTCAGTATCTTTGGCTTGCATGCAATACATATACTCAAAAAGATAGCTTTGTTCCCATCCCCATTTTTTCTATTGAAAAAAACTCCTTAAATAAAGTCATAGACTCCATCAACTTCAAGTTACCTCCTTTTAGGATTAAACTTTGTATTTAGAATTTTTGAAAAGACACTTTAGAATTAAAATTTATGCTGCTTTTGATTATGAATAGAAAATTACAATATAACAACCAACTATTTTTTCATGGATAATCAACAATCAACTTAAATGGTTATTAGTCCCTGCCATCGGCTAGCAGGGACTCTATGAACGGCCTTGCCGTCGTTTTCAATTACCTTGCACGCAAAACAAAACAAACCTGAATTATTTTCCTAAGTTTGTATTCAATCATTTATAACGCCGTTTTTTTAACTAATTATTAGTTCTTGTTCATTTGCCATATTGCTGCCCACCGTTCTCTCAACCAATTAGAGAATTGAACCTCTTATTTGGCCTCTTCTCGAGGCATGTATGTTTTTTAGCATCATGATATCCTAAGTTTTTAGTATGAGCTTGGTAAAAAAAACTGATATATTTTAATGCTTTTACTCCCTTAGCATTAGTTTGGCACTAACTAGATTAACATTAAATGTTTTGATGCAGAGAATTAAACAAAAGCAATTCCATAGCCTTAGTCTTCGACCCACCGCCTTACTCTTCGGTGGACAGAAAGAACAAAACAATGCCAGGTGGTGTGCAAAATGATGCCAAGTGGTGTGCATGCAGTGCATGTGTCTTGCCTTTGACAGATGGGAAGGGCCAAGCTGATGTAGGTAGGTTGAACCTCTGTATGTTGAGACTTTGGAAAGACCATGTCCTGGCATTGGAAAGGCCATGTCCGATGTAGGGTGCACATGCAATGAAGCTGCTCAATTCAACAGGCCTTCCAACAGGCCTGCGAGAGACAGCACAAAACATGAAAACAAAGGCCAGATGGGAGCAGGAAAAACTATCTGCAGCTCAATGAATCAATCACCACAATGCAAGTATAATGGTCAAACTATCTCCATAATTATGGACATCATAAAGCATTTCTGATTGTATACAATAATAATATGTTCACATACCTGTTGTATACTCGGTGTGCCAATCAAAGCAAGCAAGCAAGCTCAAGTGTCAAGCTTTGTTGATCCTTCACCAAGTGGGCAAGCGTTAACGATTGACTTACATGTCCAGAAGGTACGGTATGAACTATTTCCAGTAGGTTGTCTACATACATATAGACTTACAGTTGTGTCCATCCATAAAATGCAGTATTTTGCTCTCTGTCAACCATGAGCGTTAGCTATTAACTGGGTAAATCTCTACCATGTCTTGCTCCATGGCCTAAATAAACTACCATAAAAGCTAGGGAAGGAATAAAATCAGTATGCAACTTCAATTGGGATCATTCAACTGCACGTATGTGGAAGGATGGGCAAGAGAAAACATACCATTCTCAAGAGTTATGAATTCAAGATACTGATCGTACACCTTGCCAATCCTGTGAATGCAATCTGATTTGAGTGTCCCTACAGCAAGCTCCTCGAGAAGAAACCGAGACAGCGACGACGAGAAGTTCAAATGGAAGCTCTCATACGCAACCCTGGAAGCATCCAATATAATTCTCTCTTTGTTTATCGATGTGGGTTGAACAAATTATATGGCTGGAACATCTGGAATTGTCTGTCTTTCTTTCTCAATTGTGAAATACAGCGTAATCCCATGTTTTTGAAGGTCTTTCACATGAATCAGGGGCGACAAAATGTCTCAACAGAACTTGTAAAGAATGAGGACTTTGTACACCTCCTCGTCTGTAGTACCCCCACTTGCAACAGGCTGGTTCAAATTCAGCATCCGTATTATAGACTCTGTTCAAACAAACATACAATCAGACCCGCACATAGCAAAATGAAATGAATTGGTGCAAACAGATCAAAACATTCTACATTTGACATTTGTATTGCATCATCTATAGGATCTCAAATGGGCACAATTAGGTCCGGTACATAAAAAATTTAGAGATATGATGCTGAAGAATTCATAGATTTTACATATCCATGCAGTATTCAAAGAATTAATGGTGATAGAAAACTAGATGAAGCTTGGATCCGTGGGCTTGTATACTCATTTATTTAGAGTTGAATCTACATACACTGGCCCGGACGAACCGGGTTTGCTCGGACGAGATCAGGAACTGGTACGTTGCTGGTGTCGACATTCTGTGGAACACTTGTTTCTCACCATGAGCTACTTGGCCAAAACATACTACCAGCTGTTATATATGTATGGCATGCAACGACTAGGGACGCCTAACGAGGAGCATAGAGAAACATAGCGTAGCATTTTATCACGCTGGATTGTCAGAGCTTTTATGGACTTAACTTTCGAGGACACAAAGTCTTGGGATTATCGAGACTTTCAGATGAGGGATATATCAGTGCCATCTCATTAAGGGCCAGTGCTTTCAGATATGATGTGCCATATGTTTCATTTCCTGTGCTATTGAAAACCCGTGGCGGGTCNCGAGACTTTCAGATGAGGGATATATCAGTGCCATCTCATTAAGGGCCAGTGCTTTCAGATATGATGTGCCATATGTTTCATTTCCTGTGCTATTGAAAACCCGTGGCGGGGCGCAGTTAACACTTTATTACCAATAAAAAATTTAGCAGTTATCTTAGCTCTTACTTAAACTATACATACTACTTCGAATCATCTTACCTACAACCCTCCTTTGTTTGGAACTTAAATACTTCTCGTTGGACTAGCTTTCTCATTTCCTCCATTTGACCACCAGAAGACATTGTTGAGCGTGTTGGTTACAACATATGAGCATATATATTGAGACATGTTACCAATAGACGAGATTGGGCTTTGATAGAACATCTGAAAAAAAATTGATGAAGAATGAGATATTCCTCATCAACACTAATGTTGCTGGCATATAAGCGCAGCGAAATAGAGAGAGAAGGCCGCGATTGATCCCCACATCAACAATGTTGGTGCTCTAATTTCTGCCATGATGGCAAGTGTGGGCTTCCACAAGAAATTCTGCAACTGACCTGGGAGAACCTACACAGCATATGTTTCCTTCCCCTTTCTATAATTTTCATTGCTTGGTGGCCATTGTATGTTGTGAGACAAATTTGGTAACTCCGCCCTGAAATATCCATGGGACTGTCAACTACTATTTTTCTTTTACTGTAATTGTTGTGATACTTGCTTCAGCAGCATGGGTCTGTCAACTACTATTTTTTCTTTTACTGTAATTGCTATGATGCTTGCTTTAGCAACGATAGCAATGGAGTACATGAATACCCTATACTACAGCAACCACACAGACTGCATGTATTTCAAAACTTCTTGCAATGTCGCTATGTATCTATGATCCTCTCTTACCCAAGGTCTCCGCAGAGCGATATCGTGAAGGCTGTCATGAAGGCAAGTGTTGATAATTACCCAACGTTTCTGTTTGGGCCACAAGACTGGTACAAGACTGAAAACCAGAAGAGTTGCCATGAGTAGAAAAGAAAAACGGACACTCGAGGATTGTATTGAAGATTTCCCGGATACCACGGCTAGATTCATCAATATCTGGGGAAGCTGAAGCACTTAGGCGGACCACATATTTCAAGGTTCAGATGAGGAATGGAAACCAAAGAGGACTCCTGTCTTGACTGTTTTCATGCTGGTGATCCACTTGTTGCTTTTCTTCTGTTTTCTTTAAGTTACGTGTTTATCTTGTGGACAATCAACATTTATCGTTGTTGGTCCATTGAATACGGCAACGTAATTGAATACCCCGTAGTGTGTGCGTATATCATAACATTGTAATGGAATAATCTGTGCAGGGTCTCGGCTTCGAAAAGACAAGCACATTTCAATAATTTCTTTTGAAAACTTTTATGCTAAATTGGTGGTCTCAATAAAATAGCAATCAATGCTGTGTGGCCAAATTGTGCATGGGATGAATAACTTTGGTTTTGTGACATACAGACAGATTTTATATCTATGTTAGTGATTTCCCATTTAATATTTAATATTTATACAGCGGATCAGGCTATCAGGGAGTGGATTGGATTTAAACCATTTATCTGAGTCGGTCTAATGAATATAAAATCAAATTAGAGATGTACTCTTATGATTAAAGAATGATAAAATTTCGGACTCCATATGCAATGCAGAACCTAATTGTTTATGTATGCTCTCATAACATTAATTCTATGTATCATGATGTATTCTTTCTATTTACACTATTCCATGCAATATAAATGATCAAAATTTAAATATTTTGTCTCTAATGAATTGTATTTACTTGATGTACTCGAATATAAAATATCTTCATGAATATGAATATCTTGGTTATTTTTTAGTTGACTGAGTTATCTACTGCTCTTTGTATTGATTCCAATTCGGATCATAATTTTGCGGGAAACCGGTTCTTGTTCTGATAAATTTGATCAATGAGCCTAAAATTATGTCCTCATTGATGTCCCAAGGGCGATTTTCAATTGAAGGGAATGATGAACCCGCTGTTCAATTTTTATCGCTTGGTATCAAACCGATCATATTACATACAGTTCTAAACACAATAACATCCTCGGCTCCCTTTTAGTCTTTTTGAGCATAGCTCTTTGGTCTGCATGTATTACTTTTCAGGTAACAGTTATCATCAATGTATTGTTAATTCTGTTTATTCTTTCTAATGACTTTATTCCATCTATAATTCCCTTGCAATAGTTGATAAGTGAAATTGGATACAGGCTCCTAGTATTTTAGTATGCCTTTGCTTCTTTTGTTGTACAATGCTTTAATATGGTAGATCTACTGCATATTAGTGGATGTCGCAATTAAATACATGCTTTTTCGACCTTGCAGCTGATATGCTAATAAGTCATGTTTCTTCGACCATGTTGATATGCAAAGGAGTTAATTACATAAGGTAATATGCAAAGGAGTTAATTACATAAGGTAGCTGTGTTAATTACATAATAGTTGAGATTTCAAGGTGCTTTGTATCGTATCGAACCTCCAGGTTCATCTCGTGCAGTGAAGGGAAGGTTATCCCTGTATTACTTATTGGGTGGGGGGCCGGTCGAGAGTTCGCTCACTCACTCATTAGAGAAGACAAGGAACACTCATTTACCTCCCTTCTGGCAAGGATTCGACAGGCAGAGTAGTATTTTGAGAATTATAAGCACGCTCTGTTCACGATCCAGAATAGGCAAGGGACTAACGCCCATGGATGTGCATATTTCCCTACTGAAGAGAGTAGGTGAATAAATGGAAAAAATTTCGAATTCGTTGGTCCCAGCGATCCGTTTGCAATTATTCTACAATGCATGTTTGTTGTTTTTTATGTGGCAAAAAGACATGAAAGAAAAGCTCCTCCAGTGGTTCCAAAACATGCAAGAAGACATGGACTCCTGGCATAGAACCGGTAGTACCGGGATTGAGCGCATCAAAACCTGGCATCAGACTTGGATCGAAGGCTACCTGGCATTTCAACTTGGCATTTTTGCAAGCAGTCGAATTGCCATTGTTGTGCGCAGCTGATATGCTAAGGAGTCGTGTTTCTTCGACCACATAAGGTGGCTGTGTTTAGTAGCTCCCCTAGAACAAATAAATAAATTACATAAGAACAAAGGAGTCAATTACATAAGGCAGGGACTTGCTGCCTTTAGCAGCTTCCCTTGTTAATGAATATGTATTTCTCAACATAGTTAGCATGTGCTACCTTCCTCTGCATAAACGTTTAAACATCATATGTTTTTTCTTGTATTTGAAAATGATTTCATCTTCAAGTTTACCGCCATTGAAAAAGAGGCTTTGAAAAAATTGAGGTGCAAGCTCATTTGGAAGAGGTCGGCATTCCCTCCACTACGCCGAGTAAGGGAAGAATGCATGTCAATGAGTGGGTGCGGGTGGGATGTCCAAAACATGGAAAAACTAGTAGCGTTTCTCATCTTCTCATAAATCCAAAGATATTTATTTTTATTTAGATTTGTGAAATTCTCTAGGAGCTTTCAAATTTGTTGGAAGGCCTTTGATTGAAGATAGTCAAATTTGACACAGATGGAATGGATGCACCAAAGGTATAACTTTTATTTTTATCTGTATTTGGTTTTCATTTTTTATGTATTAGACAAGGGGTTTGAATTTTTTTTTGTGTTTCATGGCATATAAAGAAAACACAAATTGGGATAGCATAGTGAAAAATAACACAAATTCATCAAGAAACCAATGGAGATTGTAAAGCAAAACTTGGAAAAGAGAAACCTAGGAATAAATAACTGGAAAGCGTACATGGAATGACATAATAGCGGGATGCACACGCAATGGATTTCTAGATGAGTCCCTAGAGCCTTTGGGATAGATGCAACTAGAGGGTTTGAAGCCAGTAGAGACCTTCTCGAGCATCTTGTCAACATGTGCAAACTTGGAAGCTATGTAACATGGGAAGAGGGTTCATGGAAGTATAATTCGAAGTGGATTGGAATTTGATGGCTTTGTTCGTAGCACCCTTATTGACATGTATGTTAAGTGTCATGTATGTTAAGTGTGAGAATATAGAGGATGCTTGCAAAGTGTTTGCTTTCAAAGCGTCCATGAAATGCCATGATAGAAGGATGTGCACACAATGTGTTTTCGGACGAAGCCCCGGAGCTTTTGGATATATGCCACTGAATTAGAGGAAATTTCAACTCAAAATGGACCTTTCAACCTTAATTCAAATTCCATGTCATCATGTGTTAGCCAATGAAATTGCTTTAAATTTGAAATATTGTATAGGCCTTAAACAACTTTTTAATATAAATTTGGGGATAGGTGAATTATTTTAATAATATAATTTGTCTATCAGCTCACTAAAATTATCTTGGATATTGAAAATGAAATTAATATGCTAACGGAATTTAGGTGATACTTCTCATTTTAGGTAATACTTCTCCCATTTGTAATATATAATAGAATTAATATTATAACTAATATATATAATAATATTACTAGGTCCAATACCTTTAACTTGGTTAAAAAATATTACTTCGTCCAAAAATATTAATAGGTCAAATAATTTTAACTCAGTGGAAAAATATCACTTGGTCCAATAACTTTAACTCGGTCTAAAAATATTACTTATTCAAATACCCATCAATGTTTTAGGTAATACATTACCAATATATAATAATAATATATTATAATTAATATTATTATAATAACCGTCAAAATGTCCATATTTTAGGTAATATGTGACCAAGAAATAATATATAATAGTAATAGTAATTAATATTATAACTAGCTAAAAGTTAGTTCTAATAACATGTAACTCATATATAATATGTATTTAATTTATAATAATAACTAACAACATAACTAATATACACATCATATTTTAGGTGATATGCAACCAATATATAATGGTAATAGTAATTAATATTATCTAATATTTCATAATAACCGTAAAAACTTGGGTATAAACACTTTTAACTAATATCGTAATTATTATTTTATAATAATCCTCAAAAATTGAGTCTAATAACTTTTAACTAATATTAATATTTAACACTATTATATTATAATAATAATATTATACACCATAAAAGTCAAATAACTTTTAAGATGGAATTGTGTATTTAATTTTATTTCCTTGTACTCGGTGAAAAAGTACATCCTCATAAATTGATTTTAATATGAAATATATATTTAAGGTAGCTTTGATAAAAGTGAAATAACCTTGGGAAGCTTCAATAAAAGTGAAAAAAGTATAAAAAAATGCCTATATGGTATTTTTTATTATTTTTCTTAGGAGGACCTATTTTCATCCAAATTTCCTATAATTGAGGGTTTGAAAGGAGTAGATACCTTCTCAAGCATCTTGTCAACTTGTGCAAACTTGGAAGCTATGTAACATGGGAAGAGGGTTCATGGAAGTATAATTTGAAGTGGATTGTAATTTGATGGCTTTGTTCTTTTTTTTTTCAGAGGAAAAAATACCAACCTTTGTTATTCATAGGAATCAAAAGACATATTATACATTTACTATCATCTTGA
Organism: Pseudotsuga menziesii; assembly: GCA_001517045.1. Classification (NCBI taxonomy): domain Eukaryota; kingdom Viridiplantae; phylum Streptophyta; class Pinopsida; order Pinales; family Pinaceae; genus Pseudotsuga; species Pseudotsuga menziesii. The sequence continues at coordinate 224,339 of LPNX010359093.1, read as the reverse complement.
CAGAGAGAAAGAAATAGTATACAGTTCAGCACATAGACATATAATAGGAATTCCTGCACAGCATCCAGCCAACAGATGGAACAAAGTCTGATCATAGCAGACTTTTCTCATCATCCCTGAAAAATCAGGTCAAAATATGCTGTAAAATCGAAGGAGATTCGCAAACATACATTCCTGAGCAAGACCTGCTAGCTGATAGGTCTCAAACATAACAAACAAAGAAGAGTAAATCAATTGCTTATCATTTCAAATGCTGAAAAAAATGATGGGAATCAACAGCTAAAAAAGTATAAATTGGCCATGTTCAATGACCACCCCATCCAATGATTCAGAGAAATATCCATATCCCATATCCATATTCAGAGCCTGCTTTGAAAGGCCATCAGCCAGCATGTTATGCTCTCGGAATATATGCTTGAAGATCACCGGTGGGACAAGTTAGAGCATATTTTTTATTTCATTGCACCAATGCATCAGAGTGGGAATATCAAGGGCTGAAAGTCTATTGAGCCATGAAATAATAACCATCGAATCGCCATAAATCAGATGAATGGGCAGACCCATCATCAAGCTCGCTCTAAGAACAGCCCAAAGAGCCAATAATTCTGCTCTTGTGTTCGTGCTACATCCACAGCCCACTGAGAAACTGAAAAAATGGGTTTCATTTAGGTAGATCACAAAACCTGCTCCTCCTACATTCATTGCGGCAGCACCATCAAAGTATCCACAAGGAAAGACTTATTGAGGTTTTGGACCAATCTTTCGGCTTTTATGAGATTTTTGAGGCACAGGAAAAAGAGCTTGATAACTCTCTACTCTAGAGATAAGCGAAAAAGCAAAAGGCTTCCAATTTTCAAATATACATTTATTGCGGAGGAGCCAAATAAACCAGAAAGCAAATAGAGGTAGATATCTAAACGCAGCAAAACTGGCAGTATTGTTAAACCAGTGGACTATAAAGGACTGAACGGAATTGAAAGAGGGAACAGAGAAACCATAACGAGCTGCAAAGTAAGAGAAAATGTTCATTGTAAAGGGGCATACCAAGAAAATATGCCTGATATCTTCGTAGTTCCTTTCACACAGAACGCACCAACTTGGACCAAGAAACCCATGGGATTGAAGTTGTTCCCATGTAAGGATCCTTCCATTAACCAATAGCCAGATGAAACAAACTAATTTCAAAGGGATATTTAGAGCCCAAAGAGTTTCCAATACAGGGTTTCGATCCTCTAAATTATTGATTGAAGAAATACAGTCATATCCTTTTGCAGCACTCAAAGGGCCCACGTAATTGTTGTGAGACCAAAGGAGCGAATCACGAAGGTCCTTTAGACGGATTCTGTTGTATTCCAGCCCTCTAATATAATTTTCCCATTGAGTTTTCCAATCTCCACTAAGATCAAGCTCTTCAGCAGTGAACCAATACCCTGAAGCAAAGGAAGTATTGTTTCTTGCTTGTTCTAGTGTACAAATCCCATAGTCTTCCAGGTAATCTCTCAAGTCAGTTGGGAGAATAAAGGAGCTACCCATGCCAACAACAGGGTCCACACCGAGACGGATATCTGAACCATTTCCCACTTGCCAGAGTATTCCTTTTCCAATCCAAGGCAAAGTTTTAAGAAATCATTTCCATATAATCGAGACATTCCGAGTTCTGAAATATTTCTCTCGAATCCAAGTATGCAGTGGCTGATTCTTCATATATTTTGCAGAGAGAAGGTGATGCCAAATGCCATTGTTGTTCAGAGCATTCCAGAAATTCTTCAACCTCAATGATAAACTGAAACTTGGGAGGTGTTTTATTCCTCAACCACCTTGGGATATAGGACGCGCTAGAAGGTGCCAATCAACGAGGTGGAATTTTTTTTGCTTTGATGATGACCCCCACAGAAATGAAAAGATCATTTTTCTAAGCTTGTCTAAAATTGAGGATGGAATCAAAACAAGGGCCATCCAGAAGACAGGTATGCTAGAGAGAATAGATCGAACCAAGACTAGGCGACCACCCATGGACAAGAGTCTATTAGTCCAATGAGAGATACGCTTCTCGAATTTTGATAAGAGCCAATGCCAATCCTTGACTAAATAACCCGAGGGCTTTAGAAAGTAACCAAGATAGGTGAAACCCTGATTGAGATGTGCAAATCTGTAGGGAAGGAGGCCTGTTATTCTACCAAGAAGGGCAGCATCCAAGTCATAATGGAGAAAACAGGATTTATCCACATTTATAAACATGCCAGAGGCCTCACAAAAAGTGTCAAGTAATACTTTGAAAGCTATCCATTCCTCATATGAACCCATACCAAATAAAATCACATCATCTACGAATAGTAAATGAGTGAGGAAAAGATGAGGCGAAATCTTGATTCCTTTGATTTTACCATTTCTCTTGGCATCTCCAATCAGAAGGCTGAGACCTTCAATAACCAAAATGAATAGCAAGAGGGACAAAGGGCATCCCTGCCTGATTCCACGAGAAGCCGGAAAGAAGGTAGAAGGGGATCCATTAACAAGGACAACGAAGTTTGCAGATGAGATACACCCCATAATCCAATTCACACCCACAAGGGGAACCCCGATCTGGATAAGTATCAGACGGATGAAAGTCCAATTAACCCTGTCAAAGGCCTTTGTCAAGTCCAACTTGAGGATGAGAGCACATTTCCTTTTCAATTTAACAGTATGAAGGACTTCCTGAGTGATGGCTATTGGCTCAAGGATCTGACGGTTCTTCAAGAATCCAAATTGCTGAGGAGAGATAGAGGAGTATAGAAAGGGTTTGAGCCTCAGGGCCGCAACTTTTGAGATCAGTTTATAGCAAAGATTGCACAGAGAAATAGGCCGAAAGTCAGCAAAAGAGACAGGATGTTCGACTTTAGGGATAAGAGCTAAAAAGGTGGAGTTTAAGGATGGGGCAACCTTACCCAAGAGTCTTGAGGATTCCACCATATTGACAAGAAGAGGACCCAAAAGATCAAAAAAGAACAGATAGAGCTCAACTGGCCAACCATCAAGGCCTGGGGCTTTATCTTTTTTGAAAGTTTTTAATGCCCTCTCTACTTCCGAAAGTGAGACAGAACTAGTAAAGGCCTTTTTCCCTTCCCCGGTGATATAGGATGGAAAAAGACGAATAACCTTCAGCTGAGCAGAAAGATTTGTCAAATGATCATCAGCAAAAATATTTTTAAAATAGCGAACCCCAAAAGCTTTGATGCTCTGGTCATCCGAGATCCAATTACCTTCTTCATCTTGTAGACTCCAGATGGCATTATGATTTTTATGAGCCGATGCCACAGCATGGAAATATTTGGTATTGGCATCCCCATTCACGGCCCAAGTGACTCTGCTTTGAAGTCTTGCAGAGTATATCTCATGATCCAACTGCTTTGGAAGACCAGCTTTAAGAGAACTCAATCTGCACTGCTGTTCATCATTTAAGATAGCATATTGAGAAGAAAGTAAAAGAGAATTAATTTCCTCCTCCAAGTAAACAGATTTATCCTTCATTTTTTGTGTTTCCACTTTAGACCATGATTTCACTTTTTCTTTTAGAAGACGCAGCTTGGATGAAAGATTATTCATAGCATCCAAAGAATCATCCGAATGGATAAGAGGCCATTCAGTACGGATCATATTAATAAAATCCAAATTCCCTAACCAAGATTGATTGAATTTGAATGGGAAAGGCAGGGATTCTGTTGTTCCCTCCATTCAAACAGAACAAGGAAATGATCTGAAATCCCGCATCTATGAGCCCAAACTCGATGTCTGGGAAGAGAGCTAATGAGCTGATCCGATAGCAAATTTGATGGCTTTGTTCATAGCATCATTATTTGCATGTATGCTAAGTGTGAGAATATAAAGGATGCTTGCAAAGCGTTTGAAGGAACAATTAGGAAAGATGTAGTATCATGGACTTGCAAAATGTTTGCTTGCAAAGCATCCATGGAATGCCATAATAGCAGTATGTGCACACAATGGCTTTCCGGACGAAGCCCTAGAGCTTTTGGGATAGATGCAAGTGAAGGGTTTGAAGCCAGTAGAGACCTTCTCGAGCATCTTGTCAACGTATGCAAACTTGGCAGCTATGTAACATGGGAAGAGGGTTCATGGAAGTACAATTCGAACTGGATTGGAATTTGATGGCTTTGTTCATAGCACCCTTATTGACATGTATGCTAAGTGTGAGAATATAGAGGATGCTTGCAAAGTGTTTGATGGAACAATTAGGAAAGATGTAGTATCGTGGACTGCAATGATCACGAGATATGCAATGAATGAATGTGGCATGGATGCCCTCCTACTATTTGAACAAATGCAACTGTTTGGCATGAAGCTAGACCATGTCACCTTTATCAGTGTATCGTCAGCATGTTTCCATCCTGGTCGGGTGCATGAGGGCTGGAAATACTTCAATTGCATGATTGAATACTTTCACATCACCCCTAGGGTAGATCATTATTGTTGCATGGTCGATCTTCTTGGTCATGTTGCTTACCTCTATGAATCTTGAGACTTTATTAACCAAATGCCAATAAAACATGATGTTGCAGTGTGGGGAACTTTGTTTGATACATGCAGGATTCATACCATTAATCTAGAGTTAGGTGAATATGTTGTAGACCTCCTTTTATAGTTGGATCCTAAAATTGCTACACATTATGTAACATTTTCAAACACCTTGGTGTGATGGCATAAAAATGTGTGGAAAATGATGCAAAACAAAAGAGTAGAAAAGAATCCAGGATGCAACTGGGTGGAGGTTAATAACAAGGTGTATTATTTTCTCATAGGATATAGAACACACCTACAAATGGACAATATTTATTCATAGGTAAACATACTATCTAGGAAAATAAAGGAGGCAAGGTATTCGCCAGACACAAAATTTGTGGCCTGTGATTAATTTCCAAAAATGGTAGCAAGAGAAATTACTATGAGGAGGGATGCCAGTAGTTCCCATCATTTAAAAGATTGGAAATATTGTTCCTATGGATATTATTGGTGATTTGTTACAAGGAGAAAACTAGTAAACATAACTTAAAAGATTGGAAATATTGTTCCTATGGATATTATTGGTGATTTGTTACACGGAGAAAACTAGTAAACATAACTATATACTGTAACAATCTTATATGAATTATCATTGACAACCAAAAAAAAAAAATTCATAATAATCTTACGAAATAGTTAGTTTCTTATGGTATGCATTATTGGAAATATGGTGTCCCAAATGTGCCTTGACTAGAAGAGTTATTATCTTAAAAAATATGCTATATGCTCAACTTGTGCAGATATATTTAGTGGGTAACTCTTAATCGCTAGCTAAGGGGGATATTGGTGAGGTCAACAAAGTTTTAAACTGTTCAGGATTTCACTGTTATGGACTAATACACTCCTATGGAGTGAGCTACAAAGAGATATGCAATTTCCAGGGAATTTTATGGGAATAAATACTCCTTGGACCTAAATTCTATTCCAAAGAAAGTCTGTTCTTTCTGGTGCAACCTCACCAGGTATGTTTTTGGAAACACTCCCTAACAAAAAGTCCTAATTTTAAGCACCAATGGTCATTTTCCGTGGGGAGTGAAAGTCTTTACATCCATCTAATTCTCATGAGTATCGTACCTCTCTGTTCTGGAAAAACTTCATATCTTTATTGCTTTCGTTGATTGGGTCCAGAACTGCCTACTATAGAGTGGAAGCTTTAGCCTTAGTAAGTTCGGCATGTTAAGCTAGTTGTCTATGATATGGCTCCAATGTCTGATTCAGAATGTTGAGGTGGGTAATTTAGATTATCCTTCCTAGCGGTTGTGGAAGTGGGCCTTTTACTAGGGCATACCTATCATATAGAAACTTAAAAAAGAGAGCAAAGTTTCTTGTCCTTCTTAGGGCAAGGAATGTTCCAGGAAAGAATAAAATAATTTAAGTACACAGAAGGTGTTTTTAAGGGGACGGTTCTACTCAAAATTTCGTCGTATGTAGACAGCCTATGAGTAGTAATAAACTGAACCCTCAGATCCTACGACCTGACTCCATTTTTCCCTGCTACAGTGGTCTGCCTGGGCTGCAGTGCTCTGCTTGGGCTGCAAACGAGTGTCCCTCCATTTTCGTTGTTGCAGTGCTCTGCCTGAGCTGCAAACGAGTGTCCCTCCTGATTTACCGGCGCTGGAAAACGAATTCTTTCTTTGTTTGTGTCTCTGAAGTTTATCAATATCCACCGTCACAAACTGTCAGCTCTTGCACTACCACGACTTCCCTCTCACGTGCCCAAAAATCTTGTTTCTCCCTTCCGAGCGCCCATTCATCTGGATCAAAAACATGGGACTCAATTGCCCTCTGTTAGGGTTGCTCCTCGCTTCGTCACGGGCTGAGAATATTCTTTTCTCTGCCATACAACAAATAAAAATCATGTTGCTGATAGTTCCCCAGTATAACAGCAGGTCCAATATCAACCTTCAAAAGAGCTTTGCTACTTATCATTGTCAAACATATTGAATTAGAACTGCTAAAAAAACTGAAATAGTTGGCAACATGCAGTACCATGTCTCAACCTCCCTTGAAATGGAAATGCAAACTCAGGAAACACAATATTCTCTATACCATAGACATGGTAACACAGTCCCATACCAGTCCTAACTTCAACATCATTAGCTCTTTTGTATCCAATCCTAGAAGAAACCCCAACTACAATATGCTTGAAGATTCCTTCGTTAAAAATAGTGAAAGTAGTGCCAGAATCTATTATGGTTCCTCCATTGCCTTTGGCATCGAATCTCAATAACTTAGAAGGCAGCTTCAAGCATTTTCCCCCAGTAGTGGTGCCTCTGAGACCAATGTAATAGTATACAACATATTGAGAAGCAGGAGGTGCTCTGGAATTGATTAGAAAAGGCGTGTAATTCAAAGGGATGTGATTGGGGAGCGCCTTGTTACCGAGAACCATGAGGCTTTTCTTGTTTTCTTTGTCAAATCGGTGGATCTGAAGACAATACGCAAATCTATCTTTGCCAATGTATTCCCTAACCTGGGAAGGAAAAGACATGGCTCCTCTGTCAAATCCTGCAATAATCCTGCAATACTAGAAGGTTGTTCGGATGAAACTATCGACCATCCCACTGCGAAATGGGTTATTGCTCGTGCCCTTTTTCCATTTTCCAATGGTAAATTCAAAATATTCGTCAAGAGAATCCCTGCGGTTGTTCCCTTTTCATACTGGATCCCATAACGCGGGCAAGTTTCAGAGAAATTCTTCAGTCTTTTCACACAAGTTTTACACAAGATCTCTGTGTTTCTCCCGTAAAGGAGTTGGCAATTTGGATCAGCACAGGTTACAAGGTGAAGAGAAGATGACATCCTCGAAAGGAAAACCCCATTGGAATTTCTATCTGCAGGGCGATTGATGCAACTGTAATTTGTTGTGCAGGGCACCCACACCAGATCACTTCCCATGTCCATGATGAGCAACAGATCCTGTGCAGGAGTGCCCAGGGAGAATTTGATTGAATAGCCTCCAAATATGCGAGCGTAAAGAGACTCCCCGACGCTTTCCTTTCCTTTTTTTATCGTGTCGCAGCCACGATGCACCCCGCGCTTCAGCACTCGATCTCAATCCTTAGTTGCTTCCACCATCCTGGCGAGTCTCTCGTATTCTTTGGTGTGATTCGAACTCCGGACCTCCACCTGCAATGGTGTGATTGATGTGATTCTTTGGTGTTGTTGCTACCGGCGATGGAAAATGCACTGGGAATGGATTAAAATTTTCTCCTACAACTTTTGACTCTGATGAAAATCAAATATCATAATATAGCTATTGAGTATAAAGGGAAATCTGTAGTTATGAAGGAACCTTATTGAAAACTCTAATGATAAATGAGGATAACATTCTTTCCATTGTTAAAAACTTCTTTCATTGTTAAAGGGAAAGGAATTTGAAGGTGCTATAGCTTATACAAGGAGTTAAAGACTATGTATCACTCATGAAAGTGTATCTCTTTAGATCGCTGTTCAGATGTGTTATTGGCTCTTGATCGATGTGACTGAACTGACAGTCCCATTTCCATGATGAGACAGTTTACTGATGGGTAACTTCTTGATATTATGTGCCATTCCTCCTAAGGTTTTTTGGGTGGTTGTCATGGTCAGTCCTTGCTGATATTTGTAATAATGTCTTTTGATTCAAATGAATAACAAAGGCAGATTTTTTCCTCTTGAAAAAAAAAAAGAGATGTCATGGATCATATAGGTGTAATAGTGTAACTATGAAATCTTACAAAGCATATTGTGAGGAAATAAGACCTTGAGAAGAAGTAAATGTAGATTTGGAATGGACCCTTATACTAAAGTTATTCTTGATATACATATGCTAGAAAACCCATGTGTCAACATAATGCTCCTTACATATAGGATTGTTCTGTAAATGTTTGGTTGAAAAGAAGCATGAGTTGCCTCTAGGCTATGATTGAAATGATATGATACCCAACATTTTCCTTATGGAGATCGAATATTTATTTATGAATTACAGGAGAAGAACTATGTTGATATCAATGACTAAAGAAACCACCACCTGAATACATTACATAGTGATCATTTAGCAATATTTTAGTAAATGTTACTGTGCATTGTAAATTTTTGTGTGCTAATCTCATGAGCATCAATCAATTCAAGATAGAAGAATGTAAAATAAATAAATATAAATTGGAAATAATTATTAAGAAAACCAAGGAGGGATTGCATGCACGACTTAATTAAATTATCTATATTTTATTACAATAATTGCTAAGTAGAGAACCACTAATGAGATAAGATTCTAACCATGGTCGAAGAAGCAATGTGCTACAATTGGTATTTTGAAGAAATACAAAGAAATTATGTCATGGATTTCCTTATATTATGGATGACCATAACTTCAGGACGAAGTTTCTTGAAGTGTTGGTGTATGTAATTCCCCACATTTGGCATTATGTCTCTAGATCTGTATTATCACTTGTCCTAATATTTATTTTGTTTATCTTATATTTAAACAAGCCAAACTAAAGAGACATTGATATGTAGACATATGGACATGTTTATATACTTTGGATATTATTTTTATGGTTATATATGTTGGGATGATGATAAATTTGTGAGTTCATTTAACATGCAAAGTAAAAAGTGGAAAGTTACATGAATACCAACTCAAAACTATGTTGTAAATGTATGATAGATGTGAGGCATGGTAAAAATAAACATATTATTCAAGGTACAAAATTGTTTATATATGCATGAATATGAGTTGGTTTTGAATCAACCTATAGGGTGATGAGCTATGTATAACCAAATCATTGTAGTGATGAGGTAAATTAGGCGTTGTGGACATCGTCAAAGTAATGTGTATTATGCGGTTTCCTATGATTTCAAATGTTGCTATGATATGTGGGTAAGTGTGGTTTTGACAAGATGCATCACATGCCCATAATGGTTGTTCAATGACGTGACTATAAAACTAATAATTGCATAGTATGGCTCATTAAGGCATGCCTTCATTCTCTTCCCCTTTCACACTTAAAATTTCAATTTTCAAGCTTCAATCCTGCACTCACCATACCAAATGAAAATACCCATTCTGATTCCCAATATAATTAGAGTCAAACTTGATAATGCTCAGTCCTTCACCAAGCTAAATGTTGGTCGCCAAATATTCCATTGTGTATCTCTCGTCTCAGTCGATTACTTATCTGGATCCAGTTTCATAGATTCCTATTTGTAACGACTTCCTGTTACACATAAATCTCGTCATCATCATGTGTTGAGGCCTAAAACATCAAAATTTGCCCTCAAATCCCAAACTGTGAAGTTGGATAGTGGCCCAGAATCTTATTTTCCATATTCTAGTCCAACATCGCATTTTCCCTTAATGCAAAAGGTGTTGCCCTCTTCAGTAACTCCCATTGTCTCTTGACAATGAGAGGTTCCACCACTTCCTTCCTTTGATCAAAGAGCGGTTCCATCCTAGTAATGCTTTGTCTGCATGGAAGAAAAGCGATGCTCGAGTCAAAAAGAGAAAAAGAGAAGATTCACGAAGCTTCTCAAGGGAAGACTTTGTGGCACCCTCATCCCTACTCCTGTGGACCACCTAGACTCAAGATCCCCCATAGTAGGATCTCCCTTCCACCTCTCCCACCATTTTCTCAACCATCTCTATCCTCCCAAGGCCTATAAAACCTGTCTCATACCCCATGGTTGAGGGAGAGAAAAGTTATGCTTTTGCATTGAGTTTCTGTCCAAATCTAGGGTGAGCATAGAAGGAGCAAGTTGGATCTTTTGAGGACAAGGCATGGCATGTGAAGGAGCATCACAACACTAAGGCAATGGTTGTAAGCTTTCTTCTTCATTTTTAATGCAAAGTTGGTTCCTTTCCCATAAAATGTGTTATGTTCCAATCATTCATTTTATTACTGGATTCCTTAGTCACTAGTATAGAATTGTAGATTATGTTCTGGTACCTTTGATCCTTGTCTATTTGATGTGTTTGTGCAGGTATATCAGTGGAGATTCATCACCATAGGAGACACTTACATCATACTGCAGAACAACCAAAGGATTCAATCCAGAATTCTACAAGATCTAGGGGAAGTCTTCCATCCTTGTTGTTTACTCATTTGTTCTAGATCTGAACCATTCAGGACTAGAGGAACAGCTCTTGTCCACAAGAGGTGCATTTTCCTAGCAACAAATATGGAGACCATACTGGGGAAGAGCATTCGACACATCTGATCTTCCTTGGTTTTCAAACTGTTGTCTGAAATCCAAACTCCAACCTTTCAGTGGTCAGATCTACTAGCTTTTCTAGTGAGATCTTGGTTCAGTATAACCATATCTGTTCAGATCTGAGGCACATCTACTTTCTGTACCTAATTTTTCTGATAATTTCATGATTTGATGTTAGTGTTTCAGCACCTAACTCTCTTTGTTTTGGCATCTACAGCAGTCACCGCACATGCATAGAGGACAATAGGCATTGCCACTACCCTTGCTCAGTAGTCATTAAGTGGTGCCACCACTTTGTCACAATGGACAAAAGGTGATGTCAAAGCAGTAACGCTTTGTCACAAACCCTCTTCAAGCAGTGCCAGGTAGGGTTTTCACACCCTTGCAATTTCAAAGCTTACTTGATTTTTCTTTCTATTTTGTGTGTTTTTTGGGCTTCATGCTTGAGATCTGGACTATTAAATTCAAATTTTGATAGTGGTAAATGCTTGCTTTGCTTTGGTTCAAAGAGCTAGGTTACATCCATATGTTTAGCTACTTGTATGCTTGGTTTTGATTTTCAAAAGGAGTGCTTGGAAGTCAATAGAGTTAGATCTCTTTTTACTGTATGATAAACTGAAAAGGAAGCTTTGCTTTTTGGCTTTTTCTTTTGTTCTTCATGAGTTTATGAAAGACTTCCTTTTTGCTTTTGATTCAAAGAAAAAATTTGTTGAGATTTGATCATAATTTTGTTTAAAGACGAATCATTAGACCCCTCATTAGCTTCACAAGATTTCAAATATCCATGTTATTCTTTCGTTTTAATACGCTCTTATCTCGTCAAAATAAAAATATATCATAATTATAACTTGTGTCTTTTCTTTTTTGAAGAAAATTGAAAAAGTGCTTACTGTGCCTTTTAATGCTAGTGTATTTCTTTTTAGGAAAAGAGATCTTGCTTCGTTCTTGATTTCAAAGATCAGTGTAGAAGTGTGTTGCTTGTTTGCATTTTTTGAAAAGATGAGTTCAGTGTGACTGTTTGGGAAATTTTTTGTTTTGAAATAGAATTGAAACACTCTCTCCTTCCCGTAAGTAGGGCATACTTTGAATGGTAAAGTGAAAATTTTGCATCCCATGATGCATGGTTTTACTTTTCCGTACACACTTCATGCATCCACCTAACCGTTCAAGATAAAATTAACAGTAGCTTAAGGTTAAAAAAATTTAGTAACTTGAGTGATAGGATATAGACGTGTTCCGGTGTCTTTAAACATAGGAGTTGTCGTTCATTTTCCTGCACTGCATCCCAGGAACTGTGTGGTTCTTCCACGTACCGTAGGTATATCGAACAGCCTTTCGCGTACCCTTAAGGTATATCGAAAGGTACTTCATGTACTCGATTGTATATCGGAAGGCCCCTTTTGAACAGTTATGCATTAGACAGCACTAACACAGATTTGAGCTCCCACGTACCTTGCGTATATCGAGAGACCCTTCTAGGGTTCCCTAAACCATCTAAGAAAAACCCTTTGTCCATCTTTTCAGTGCAATACACTGAGAATAGCACTCAGGGAGACTACTATGCACGTACCATCTAGGTAATTGGGTATTCAGGAAAGGGACGGTCCCAATCCTACTTGTCGTGCTTTACTTTTAGACCCTGCAGTATATCGCGAGTTGTGAAGGATTGATAATACTAGTGAGGAATCGGCTTTCATCATCCCCTATTGTCACCTTATTGGATTCATTATCCAACCCACAGAGCTATTTGGTCAATTTTGGCCTAATTACCCACTATCCTAAGTTAATTGACTCGAATTGACATCAACATCATCACACCAGCACACTCCTAACATCAACATCAACACACCCCCGCCCTCCTTCAATCAGGGAGGATAACTAGGCTTCCTCCTTCAATCAAGGAGAAAATCTGGGGTGATCCGGTTGTCATAAGTGCACCAATTAGTTAAATGAATGTTGTTTCACCTAACAATCAGTTAAGTTGAGTTGGAAAGGCGCCTCCCTCATCTCATTGTCTATTTTGGGCTAATTTGAGTTAACTAGAGTGAACTAAGGCATCTCCAACAACTTCTGGTGACTAGTTTCAATTCAGTTCGCTTCATTGGAGCTTACTTGAGTTAGAGATGCGCCCTCACCTATTGTTTGACATGCAGTTGAGCTCTATTCAGTTAGACTCAGTTATGATTGCACTCTGATTCAGTTAGAGTCAATCATGGCTTGATTAGTGGTTAACTGGTGTGTTCAGTGTGGATAACAGAGAGTTAAGCTACTCTCATCCATCCAATTCGAATGACCTTCATGGAATTAGAATTTCCTTGCATTCGTGCAAGTTGTATGACATTGTATCACATCTCATTCTTTGATTATTGATAATATACAGCTGCAACCTCCTATTGCAGCACTTTAATGACGTTTCATGTGTAAATTTTTCTTGAATATTATGTAAGATATGATTTAGTCTTAAGATTGTTGTGACTGAATTTCACATGGTATCAGAGCCATGGAAAGACGAAGCTCTTCTTTAAAAACAAGAGTTTTTACGGATCTAGCAAGCAATTTGAGCAAAAAGCTCAAAAATTCCAACACTGCACCAGAAGTCGAAGGTTTACCGCATAAGTCCTAAGAAAAGGAATTGTTGATCAATCTTGCTTGATTGACTAAGTTGGGTGTGATGGAAACCTGAAAAGTGCAGGCTATTCAACCTTACAGTGCCCTTTTTGTGTTTTTACAGGTTTTTTGAAAGTCTCATACTACATTCGCTACAACAAAAAAATGGCTTCTGCCATGGATCCTCTAACTCCTTTCAATTACCACCAATGGAAGGGAGACATGGAGATTCAATTGCATTCAAAGGGACTCTACAGAGTCACAATGGACACTGAAGTAGAGCCAAACCATGTTGTGGAAAAGGATAGATACTAGAACAAGATGGATGAAGCTTTTGGGTTTCTATGCCTATCGATTTCTAAAGATCTTCATTTCCATGTCACTGGATTGAAGAATCCAAAGGAAATTTGGGATAAACTTGTTGATCTCTTTGAGAAGCAGGATGATATGAGGATTTATCAGGTAGAGAATGAGATGATTCCTCTTCACCCAAGCAATTTCGAAACTCTCAAAATTTGGATTGGATTACTCAATATTTGTTTCCACATTCCATCTTGGGAAGCTAACAACCCCGAACTGGAAAATGCCTTCTCTCAAAGTCTTCATTGAGTCCCTCACAAACGAGCATGACAACCTTTTGCATATGGGGATCATTAGATCCTCCAAAGATCAAGCACTTTTTGCTTCAAGGCCCAAAGATACGAAGGGTAAAGGAAATCAAAAGAATCAAAAGAAGTTTGATGCTTCGAATCCAAAAGAGAAGAACTAACAACAAGAAGAGCCTTCCGTCTCAAAGAAACAAAAGAACAAAGGAAACCAAGGCAAAGAAAAAGTCAAGTGTTCCTATTGCGGGAAGGGATTTCACCTTGAACATGCCTGCATGAAGAAAAAGCTTAATGAGATGAATCTTCTCCTTGAGAGGAACAATATAAATCTTTCGGAGAGTGTTCGAAAGAGAGATAATCAAGATCGGCATACCCAGCAAGAAAGAGGACATGCCCTCATGGAAAGCACTTCGAAGCCCAAATATCTCCTCATAGACTCTGGAGCTTCGAATCACATGATGGAAAGCAAAGAATCCTTATCATCCCTAGACACTGACAAACGCATTCCCATCCACATGGGAGATGATTCTCGGATAATTTTGAAAGGAAAAGGTACTATAAAACTTGAACATGGCAACTTTTTTAATGTTCTGTATGTACCCTCCTTGGCCTCCAATCTGTTGTGTATATCAAATGAAACACACCAGAGTGCCCAAGAGAGTTACTTTCAGCCCGATTGATGTTGAAATTACTGAGATTGCATCTGAGAAGCTCGTTGCAAGAGCCATAGCAAACCACCATGCTAAGGCCTATGAGTTTTTCAAGTTTGTGGTGGATGCAAACCCCACTGCTCTTCTGACTCATGGGAATGAGGTCAGTAGGCTATGGCATGAGATATTTGGTCATTTGAACTTCAAATAATTGCAGCAACTTCAAAAGAATTCCATTGTTGAAGGCATCCCAGCCATCAAAACTTCCATTGGAATTTGCAAAGGTTGCATTGTCAGCAAACACCCTGAGCACAAGTTTGACTGAGGAAACGCAAGCCGTGAAAAAAATTATTTTGGGGCTGATTCATTCTGATATCAGGGGATCCATGTCCACAACATTCATGAGTGGTTCACAATATGTACTCACCTTCATTGATGATTTCTCTAGATACACTTGGGTTTTCGTCCTAAAGAAAAAATCTGAAGTTTTGGAAAGATTCACCGAGTTCAAAGCATCTGTTGAGAATGCCTCTGGGAGGAAGATAAAGCCTCTCAGATTTGATAATGTAGGAGATTATATCAATTCTGAATTGCTGCAAATATGTGCTGACAGTGGGATCCAAATCCAACACTCCATTTCCTACACACCCCAGCAAAATGGTGTAGCAAAAAGGAAAAACTAGGCCTTCAAAGAGATGACTACATGCATGCTGGAATCCAAAGGTTTGGCTGCAAACCTATGGGCTGAGGTGATTAATGTTGCTTCTCACATTTAGAATAGAGTACCTCATCCTTCCGTGAAAGGAAAAACTCCTTTCAAAGCCTATTTTGGACACAAGCCGGATGTGTCAAATTTCAAGTTTTTTGGGTCCATTGCATGGCCTTTAGCTTGTGTAGGAGAGGTCTGGTGTGTTTTTTCTAGTTTTCAAACCCTAGGTTAGGATTTTAGTGACCAAAAATCTGGCTGAGTTTCCTCTGAGACAATCCAAAAGAGTTCAAGGCTTGCCACCTAACCTTCTTCCTATTCACCTCCTATTGCAGGAGAAAGACCAATGGAAGCCATAGACCAAGGTGTCGCAACTGATTCTTACATGGAAGAGAATCCAGTTGTGGAGGTGGGGGAAGAATTCACTACATATGACAATCCCTTATTCGAGCAGCCTCCTATGGCTGACCCTGCTTTCCATTTTCCAATGGAAAGTCATGTCAGTTTATCAAATTGGGTTGATCGCCCGTCTGATGATACTAAGGGGACAGAATATGGCCCTAATTCTCCTTTTTGGAGAACCTATATGGGTTAAACAATTTCTGAATTTGGGGTTACTAGACCATCCTTTTTAACCCTCCACTAAATGAGGATATGTATAGGAGGATCCATCC
Organism: Pseudotsuga menziesii; assembly: GCA_001517045.1. Taxonomy (NCBI): domain Eukaryota; kingdom Viridiplantae; phylum Streptophyta; class Pinopsida; order Pinales; family Pinaceae; genus Pseudotsuga; species Pseudotsuga menziesii. The sequence continues at coordinate 208,345 of LPNX010359093.1, read as the reverse complement.
GACTATGGATCATTTACGTAATTTTCAAGAGCACCTTGTGAACATTATTGCTTCGCCTCTTCCTTATCAGGAGACTATGTCGGCTCTTTTGCCCCGTCTTTAGGAATCAACCCCTCCCAGATATCGTTCACTCTCAACGTCTCAAGCTACTCCTAGTCTGACATCACCAATTCGAGGATCCATAGTTCCTAATCCAGGTCAACATTCCAACCCTGTTACTACAGTTCAAAATCCTAGGTCTTCTTCTGGTTCTCCTATATCTTCTTCCACTGGGGGGAAACCTCTAGCTCAAGTTCCATTAGTAGTTAGTGGAGTCACATCCAGTACAAGATAGACCTCTATTGTAGGACAGTTAGCAATTGTAGTCCCTCCCACAAAAACCATAGTGATTACCCCCCCTTATAGTATGGGGAAACCCTTAAGGATACAACCCGTTGTTAATCAACCTTCTTGGGATATACTCACCTGAGAAATCTACCATCCACAAGTAATGTGAACTTTCAACCTACGTCTACAAGAATGGTATATCCCGGTATGCGTTACCACGAAAACATGTTTACACCATGGGGGACACCCAACTGGTCGTATATGCCTATGCCTGGGGGGATACCTATCAATAATACTGGAGGATATGGTGGCCCGACTTTTTTGGGGCCACCTGGAAGAGGCCCACCTAGCGGAGGTCCACCTTATGGAGGACCACCTTTTGGGGGGGCATCTCCTGGAGGACCACCACCTTCTGGCGGGCTAGCTTCTGGAGGGCCACAACCTGTAGGACCACCTCTTGGGGGGCCACCTTTTGGCGGACCACCTTTTGGAGGCCCACCTGGTGGAGAACCACCTGGTGGAGGACCACCACCACCACCACCTGGAGGAAACCCTCCTCCCGGGGGCCTGCATCCATCTAGCGGATCTTCGGGGGGATCGTCAGCAAATCCAATTTCCCAACAACCAGTGTAAAGATTGGCCTATGGTCCTACTGGTATACAGATGCCTTATCAATACTACCAGTATGTGCAACCTAGTCGGCAACTTCCTTTTTTGGAAACTTTGGACTTACCTGATCTGTCCAAGTTGATTAATGACCCCATCTAGCATAACCCTTCATAGCCTACAATTCTAGTAAAGATACCATCAAATATTCAGAAATTTTATGGGAAGCAAGGAGAAGATCCCAAAAACCATGTTATGACCTTCCATCTATGGTGTTCTTCCAACTCCTTGATGGATTATTCAATCTGTTTAAGGCTCTTTCAGTGAACTTTGATTGGTACAGCTGCAAAGTGGTACATTGAACTTCCGCAACATTCGTTTGTGGACTTTGGCTCATTGGCAGCGGTTTTTCTTACTCATTTCCAACTGCCCATCTATTACGAAACTGGTATGGATATTTTGACATCACTTCGTCAAAATACTTCCACACACATATATTACCATATTCATGAATGGAGGAGACGAAAGAGGACTTATTAAAGCTCCTATTCCAGACCAATTGTTAGCAAATTGGTTCAGTTGCGCTTAGTATCGGGACTTGGTTTATTCCCAATATGGAACTCTATATGACATAATCCCTCAAGCTCCTTGCCCTAGCATAGACCCTACCAAGCCACCTGCAGAAACTCCTGTTGATGGGGTTGTCGATTCAATCCAACCCTCATCGGCAGTTAATCCTACCAAGCAATAGAGTACTTCCACTACTGCTCCTTCTACTCCTACAGTTTCCACCGAGGTGAATGTTATTCAAAGTACGCAGACACCCGGTAATAAGAATAAAGGTAAAGGAAAAAATAATAAGCCTGGAAACCAACAAGAGAATCCCACGGCTACGGCCCTAGGGAATGACAATAAAGGCAAGAGGAAGCCTAAGTATCCATGTCTATTGTGTGGTGGTGACCACTTCACGAAGCATTTCCCAACACAGTTATCGATGATTTGATCGATGTGTGGAGTAGGGAAATTGTCCTTGTGACAAGCCTTCTTTAAATCTCGGAAATCGATACAAACCCTAATAGTGCTCTACTTCATAGTCACATGGACAATATTAGACACCCATTCTGTCAATGGTACAGGATAAATAAACCCCTCTTTCAGAAGTTTTTTTGCACTTCGGATTTGATAGCCGCAGCCTTCAGCCATACTTATAATCTCAAGATTCATCCAATATTCTTGAACATTATACTCTACCTTCTTCCTAAAATGAGTACTATGTAGATATTTTCTTTAAGATGAGGCTCATCAACTAGTTTTAATAATTCTTTAGGAGATATAAAATCTAGCTTCTCCTCTCACCATCAAGATGCCAAAGTCATAATCTAGGTTCTCTATCGAGGATTCTCATTCTCCTCTAAGTCTAAAACACACATTAATGTAACTAGGATAAATAAATATCTTCAGGATTCTTTCTCCTTCCATAATAGTTTTAGGGATTTTTCCTATAAAAACGGAGGAACCTCCTGATTTATTCCTAGAAGCTTCCTGCTTCAGGGCATCCTACTCTCTTTCAGAATCTACCATCAGGATGAATATTTACTTGTCATTTTCTACTTGTAGTTCATTGCACATGGGTTTTCCCTACAAGCCATATTTATTCTAATGGTTGGAAACATTGCATAACCATGAAATTCATTTACATGAATATTTCAATATACTCGCAATGGTTCACATATTTATCTACACATATTAATTAATGTTTCGGAATAACCTCATTATATCTCATTTAATTTTATGCAAACCTATATTCTTCTTTACTTAAATCATAGCTTGCATTTCATGAGATTTATTATAAGCCAATAAAAGACAGACTATATGCTCAACATGTTATACATACTTCCTAACACTAGGATTTCAGATCTCTTTATAACTATAATGAAACATATTAAAAACCATTTAGATCTGATTTATAAAAGCATCTAAATAAAATAAAATAAAATTAATTAAAATTTAAAAAATACTAATCTTTTATTGTTTTGTGTGGAATTCCTCTTCGTCTCTGCATCCTTACAGAGATTACTGGAGTCCCTATATCTCAATCTTATTTATTCAGTGCAACCTTAACTCTGCAATTTTAATCTTGTGTAATAGGTAATGAATATCTCCATGGGGAATTAGGATCCCATGCAAACTGGAGCGAATTCTCTTTTGCACTAAAGGAAATACTCTTTCCGATAGTAATCATCATATTCCTCAGATGATTTCTTTTGAGAAGGTTCGTCTTCTTCTAGTGTCATTGATGCATGAAACTTTCAATGATTCTTTTTATTTGTATGGCACTCCCTTACATAATGGCCCTTCTTATGACAATAGAAACATTGAACCTTTGAATTATTGAAGTCTTTATTGAACTCCTTCTTCTTTGAATGAAAAGACTTCTTTGGAGCGAATGGATTCCTTCCTTTCTTATTTCTTGTTGTGAGGGGAATATTTTCTTCCTTGGTGCATACTGACTTTCTCTGGGTTCACCCTGCATTAGATGAAATCTCCTTAATAACTGTGGATACGTAATTATCCAAGTCATGTTCTTTCAATATGTTCAATACCATCGCCTTCTAAGTGTTGAAATTGGAACTGCCCTCAAGACGGTCTTCTAGTCGAACGGAGATCTATGACATGGCTCTCAAACTTTGCTCACCTCTTCAAGATCACATAGGCTTCTAGTTGCCTGCACAAACTCGGTTGTTTCACACCCTAGGTTATGATACCATGTCGATTTTTGAGCAATTATGGATATCTTTTAACTTTAAAAAAAATATCAATGAATTATTGAATCAGATCAACCACACAAATAATTCATCCCCAAGACAAGATACACCCTAGGTATACCCTCTCAATAAAGAGGATAAAAAACCCATCTATTCTTTTGAGTATAATAGATAGATTTGTAGAGAATGGTTTACAACACAATAGTGGATTTCTCGATAAGAGAGAACGCTAAGCAATATAGAATAATAAGCAACTGTAATGAACTTTCCATGTACCCGGCACATTAATTACAATCCAAAACACCAGTCATGCAAACTATAGTGAATGGTTGCATGCCAAACATGCGTACATGCATTACAGTTTTGAATTGCTTAGCTGGAATATTAATTCCTTACATAGAAAATATCATCATGCATTACTCATGTGTCATACCTTTCATCTTTTATATTAACTGATGATTAATTGACATCATAGTGAACTCAACATTTAACCGAATGTATCATACACTTAGTTAATAGGATAACTTAAGTGGCATTGTGCTTTAACTTAAGTGTCTCCATGCAATACAAATTATTAACTGAAGTGTCGTCTTTTGATTAACTTAAGTGTCACATTATTGTTTAACTAAAGTTTTTAATTAATGCAAAATACTTGTGTTGACTAGTCTATTTTTATTCAACACTTAGTCAACTATTATTAATTGAATCATGTTGATTGATTTACTTGTAGTGATCACTATGATTTCCTTAATTAACTAGAGCTTTATAACTGAAGTACACATTGTAACTTTAACTGAAGCTTACAATATTTAACTGATACATACTTTGTTACATCCATTAAAGCCTTAATTAAAGATTAGTAATTAAAGTTCACTTTAGTCATTATATTGGCAATTCTAATTCTCTATGCATTATCTCTTTTATTGTTTATCTCTTTATCTTTGCATGGTCTAGATGTGTTAACGTTAATTCATCTTATTATATTATAAGAATTGTCACATGTTATGATCATATCATATTAATCTCAGACCATATAGTCATTGCTAAAGTAATTTACACTAGAGGTAGTTAATCTCTAAAGGAGAATTAATAACAATATGTGCCCGTGGTTAGTAACACATCACATAACATATATGCATCAACATGCAAAGAATTTCACCTCTATTACTGGAGGTCCACCTCAAGGGTACCTGCTCTCTGGATGATGACATGAGAATCGTTAACTTGATATTACCCAACAAGTCCGACTTGATATTACCCACAAGTCTTCAGTATTGATATTACTCACAAGACTTTACAAGATCACCACCTCAATCATATGAGGATAGATATAGGACTTGATATTACCCACAAGTCCGACCTGAAATTAGTCACAAGTCTAGAGAATGACTATTGATGATGGTCATGATGATGTCGATGATCATCATCGATACTGATGCCGTTAGTGTCATCAACAATCAAATCATCATTACATTTTTAATGTCTTTTTTAATCAAAAGTTTTCAAACTAAATCTTATTTTAATCTTGTAAAAAAAAGTGGACATATATATATATATATATTAAATATATATAAAATTATATTTATATATAAAAATGAAAATGAAAACCAAAACCTCACCTTACTTCCTCACAGAACTCACCTTTACTCCCTCACAGGAAACAGAGGTGAAAGATGTGTAGGTTGCATTCCGGAGGTCATAGAGGAGGCCGCATTTCACCAATCAGAGGAGAAAATTGGTGACAACATAAAATCCCTCGTATCTTGGTGGTTAAAGTTGTATTCCATGTGAAAGTTCACTATTCTTATTCAGAAATCTTTGTTTGACAGCTTCAAATTTGAATAATATTTTACTTTATTTTCCCATTAACATGATTTTCTGTGACGATAAATTCATTGCAGAGTTAAAGAGGGTCGATTTACCATTTACATTTAATCTAGCGCCATGGCTATCTCTTCTCTGTAATTCGAAATTGGACTTTATCATTCACGATTTTCTTGGTAAATCTAACTTGTTGAATGAAGTCGTTTTGGGGGGGTTTTGAAAGATGTTTTGACTTGAAGCATTCAAAATGGGATTTAAATTGTTAGAATTGTATCACTTTGAGACATCTTGAGAGGGATTTGGATCCATAGCTTACCGTTGGGTGCTTGGAGGACATAGGAGGAATAAGTCATAGGTCTCCTAACACAGAAGTCAAACATATAGCAAGCTAGAACGACACCTTCACTAGAGTAGGTTACAAACATGAAGGAAAACAAGTTGTGTGCATGCAAGCACAAATTGTAAGAAGACACCATGATACTCAAAAATTTAGATCGTTTGGGGCTTCAATATATATATATATATATATAATTTTGCTTTTGGTCATTTTAAACATGGTATTTTTTCTTCCCTTTATATTCCATTTATTATTTATGGATACCTCTTGGGTATCATTGAAAGTAGAATGAACCATTGATTTCCAACTGACACTAGGAATTATAGTCCTTTTCCCTTTATTGTCCATCCCTTTGAGGACTTGTCATTGTTCAATGAAATGCAAGTTCTACACGTACATCACAATTCAATTACCGTGGCTACTGTTCTTCCTACATGAGAAAATATATTGACTATGGAAGAAGGTAACAAGATTGATGGAATCAAATCATTATTGGTTATTCCCATATTATCCATCCCCATGAATCCTTGATATTCTTCAATGAAATAGAAGTTGTCCATCCCCATATTAACTAGTTTCCTTCCAACCAGTTAGTAGTTGAGGCTTCCTTTCTCATAGGAAATGAAACAATTTTATATGTCTTCATGGTGTGTTATTCACTACCTACAATTTCTCTTCTCCTCGTACAATTTATATTCTCCTCATTTCTCTTCTAAAGTTAAGGAATACTTGATTTCCTTCTTTTAGAGAAGCATGTATTAGGGATAATGGTGTCTAACTCCTCATTAGTTTTGGAGATTTTGGTAGCTCCTCTCTTTTCTTAGACGTTTACTTCCAACTTATGCATTTGTTGGACAATGATAACTTTGTGCTTTCAATTAAAACATCTTGCTATCATTTCTACCTTAGTTTTATCCCTTTTGTGCATGGATAGACAATTGCTTGTCTCTTATAGTGTCATATGCATTAAGGGACAGAGTCTATGTGATCTGGTAGATTTTGAACCCTCTTTTATCTTGTGGTATTTTGGCTTCTTCTTCCCTATGGTAAATCTAACCTCCTTCATCTTCCTCTACAACAAAACAAGCCATTAATTCCTATCTTAGCATCAAAATATAGTGTTTTTTGTCTAGTTTGGCATAAATACCAAACACTAAAGTTAGCAGTAATTGTAATTTCAAAATAGTGTAAAAAATTATGCAAATAAAATTCACCACTCAGCCCAACCTTAGCAAAATGTAGCTACAACAAGTTGCAAATATTCAATCTTTTATTGCCCCCAGCTTCCTCTTTTGTCTCATTTTATATTTATTTGAACCTTTGGTCCCTCTACAATGAGAATATACAATACAAAAAATAGATTGAATCTGAAAGGTGTTTTACATCTCTAATATGAGTTCATTTGATAATTGTTTCTACATTATCTTTTATATAATTAGCATACCCTCATTATATATATATATATATATATATATTGCAGATTGAAAATGCTCTTCATTGTATCGAACCGAATTTGCAAGTATTTCATCTTTCTGCATCAAAAGAAAAGGAAGAAATTTGCAGATTCATCATGAATGAATTTCCATCGGAGTCCTATTATGCATATTGTACGCCCTGTGATGTTTATGTTGATTCAACACATCTTCTCCCTATTCAAATCAACCATGGCCAATGGGAACAAGGGAGCGGTATGATTGCAAAAACACTTTTAAATGTACCGTGCATAAGTACAGTCATCGTTGGAAGATATTTCAAGTACACCAATATAATTATTATCATCCTCCATGACACCTATTTCCCTACAACCTACAACTGGAAGAGAATGATTGGGAAAGAAATGTTTGTGGAAAAGCGTGCCATAGGTTCCCCATGGCATCAATTTAGCCCGACCACTCACATGAAATTAACAATGGCTCAACCAAAATTAGATTGGGATTATGATTCCAATGATGATTCCACTAGTCGTTCATTAGGTTGCACTTGTGAGGAAGACGAATGTGTATGTTTTAATGATGACAATTACGAATGTAATAAAGCTACTCCATATGTAAATAAGTTATTTCCCTTGAATAGAAGGATTTTATCAATTTATTTCAATCATTTTTTTTATGGAAGCATAAGTTTTTTTTTCTCTATTTTTTTATGAAAGCACATGGATCAAATTAAACTATTGTCTCTCTCTTGTTGTGCTTGTGTTGATACTCACACCTTCATATACCTATCGATATGACTCGATGTTTCACACTAAAAGTAGTCATAAAAATCACTAATTTAAAGACCAAACATGCATATTGACTCATAGACTATAAACAACATAGTTGTAGAGTGGACCTCTTTTAAACATCCAATCATACATTTCAAAGAGTAATTACATATATCCATTTATGAGATATGATTGCTTTAGAATAGGAAGCCATCATTTGCCAAAAGATTGCTATTATATGTATGGAAAATATTAAATTGAAAGCTTATGGAGCTATAAACTACTTTTTTGTGAAAAGCAACCAAAGAGGAAAATGAGTCCAACTCATTATCTAACCAATCAACTATGAAATCAAGCAAAATAATCTAGGGTGTTGATTTAAATAGTCCCCAAAGTTCAAAGAAGGTCAAAAATAGTTGTTAAATTGATACATTCAACCTTTATGTGTGCACAAGTGGAGCACTTCATCAAAGGGGTGCCTCTATGTAACAATATAACAATATATGTGTTAAGAACCCTCAAATGGTCTAGTCCATTCTCAGTAGGAGGCTCAAACAACATCACATCACCTCAAATATAGGATAATTTAATTGCTATCTTTTCTATCTAGATCATTTATAGGTTATTTTAATTGCTACCTTTGCTCTCTAAAACGTATGATTGGAACATGACCTTTGTTGTTTGACGTTAATTACAAATATAACCAAATAGATATATGTCTGATCTATCATCGGATAGCGATGGTTAATCTATCATCGGATAGCGATGGCTATCCTAAACAAAATGAAAAAGGGAGAGCATCAAGAAGTACGTCTAGGTCAACTAGTGGTATCAATGTTAGAAGAAAAATAAAAAAACTCTTGGATTTCTTTCTTGCTGAAGGAGGGTCATTGTCTTATGATAATGAGTCTGCAGTAGACCAAGAAGTTCCATTATTATACATGAACTATTTGAATAATTGGAAGCCAAATCAACTTCCTGAAATAAACACCAATTACATTATTGATGGAAGAACATATCGCATTGCTCCATCTACTTTATATGGTTTAGGGCTCTTTACAATGGACGATGTGAACGTTGCATGTAACAGCGAGGTGGAACTAATGAAAAATGTTGGCCCAAAGTATGATTATGCGCATTGGGGTAGGCTGACAAGATAGGGTGACAAGATATCTAAAGAGTATGCACATATACAGAATTTGTGCAAATTATAACGGAACGAAAGAAAACAATCAACATAAATGATATTCCATATATATTGATGGAAGACCCAAATCTTGTAGAAATGTTGTTGGGTTTATAAATAGTACCCATCCTAGGAGTACAAACAAACTTCCCAATTGTTTTTATGTTGAGGGTGAGGATAACAAATTTGTGGTCAATGCAATAAAATCAATATCCATGGGCAAAGATTTGTTTCTCAATTATCATTTGAACAAGATCTATGAATTAGGTAAGTATGGATTAACAATCATGCTCATGATTTACTAAAAAGCATGCACATTATTTATTTATTTTTTTCGTTATATATACTTTATGTCGTTAGCAAATCATGTTTGTATATATGCTTAACAAATCATGGTTTATGTTATAAGATGGTTAGGGAAAAGGAAAAGGCATCGATGATGGCAGGGTGAGATTATATATATGTGCTTAACAAATCATCGTTTATGTTACAGGATGATCAAGGGAAAGGGAAAGGAATCGATGATGGCAGGGTGAGATTATATCTATATATATATATATATGGTATGGTCATTTATGTTTTTTTGTTATATTCCATAGTGTTATATTTTATTCCACAAATATTTTCCTCGGGGAAACCATAAAGGAGAAAACCCCACAACTTCCTCAGATATAGAATGAGCACCAATGGCAATAGTAAAACCCAAAGACAATAAGATGATCTCCAACAGTTGTTCTCTCTCTTGTCCCAGCTTCTTCTCTCTCACTCATGTGCTACAACTGAGTGTGAGTGACTGTGTGATAAATAGAGAGGCTCACTCTCTATTTATATTAATTCTCGACTTGAAAATAACTCACCAGGGCCGACTTTTCTAGGAGAGTCTAATAACCCTAGTGCCCCACAACTGCGGGGACTTTAACCCTTGATCAATAAGGAGGGTTTCCATCTATGACTTTACATGACTTCTTTACATTATTGATTCTCCCAATAGGAACATCGGGGTATGACATGAATCAATTACATTACTGATACTTCCCGATAGGAACATCGGGGTACAATACATAAGATATACAAGTGAATACATTCTGAAGTTACAAATACATCAACACTCCCTCTTAACTAGGAAGGCATTCTCTTGACACAATACATCAAGACAAGTCTTCTTCTCTGGATTATCATCAAAACTGGATTATCACTGGATCATCATCAAGTCTGGATCATCACTGGATCAACATCAAGTCTCGATCATCACTGGATCATCACTGGATCAACATAAAATATGGATCATCATCATCATTACTGCTTCCGATTTCTCAATCAACTGGTGCTATCCCTCAATTCTTCTCGTCATAGGAAGTGATACAAAGCCAGCCCTTTTTCATGTTGGTTGTAGTCCTAGCCTCCACATAGGTCTTCATCTTCTTTAGCACTTATATCTGACCATGGGAGGAACACATCCCGCAACCATGTCAGAAAGGCCCACCCAGCACTTATATCTGACCATGGGGGGAAACACATCCACCACCATGTCAGAAAGGCATTCCCAGCACTCACATCTGACCATCATGGGAGGAACACATCCCGCAACCATGTCAGAAAGGCCTAGCACTCACATCCGATCATGGGTGGAACACATCCCACAACCATATAGGAAAGGCCCAGCACTTATATCCAACCATGGGAGGAACACATCCCGCAACCATGTTGGAAAGGCTTAGCACTTATATCTAACCATGGGAGGAACACATCCCGCAACCATGTCATAATGGCCCAGCACTTATATCCGATCATGGGGGGAACACATCCTGCAACCATATCGGAAAGGCTCAGCACTTACATCCAACCATGGGAGGAACACATCCCGCAACCATGTTGGAAAGGCTCAGCACTTATATCTGACCATGGGAGGAACACATCCCACAACCATGTCAGAAGGGCTCAATGTTGATGTAATTGTAACTTCGGAATGTATTCACTTGTATTTCTTATGTATTGTAACCCAATGTTTATCCCGGGATGTATTTGTAATGTACTTGAGCCATGTCACGCATCGAGGTTCCTATTAGGAGTTTCTATAATGTAAACAAGTCATGTCAAGTCAAGGTGGGTAACCCTCCTATTGTCTAAGGGTTAAAGTCCCCATAGTTCTGGGGAACTAGAGTTATTAGACTCACCTAGTGAAGTCGGCCCTAATTGGGTTTAGTCAAGTCAGGAATTAGTATAAATAGAGAGCTAGCCTCTCTATTTAACACGCACTCACTCACACTCAGTTGTAGCGCATAGCTGAGGAAGAGAAAGACACTGGGGCAAGGAAGAAAGAGGTTACTGCTGTCAGGAGATCATCTTACTATTTTTGGGTTTCACTTTTGGTGTTGATTCTATCTCTGAGGAAGTTGCGGGGTTTTCTCCATTTATGTTTTCCATGAGGAAAAACATTGTGTTCATTGTCTCTTGTGTTTGACTTTTGTGCTTGTTGTTCTCTCAGTTAAAGATCCTAATGCTATGCTAGATTAATGTTAAAAATATAACATGGTATCAAAGCTAACCTGAGAAGAAGACACTGTGTAGCTATGGGAACTAGGGCTTCCTACTTTGTGGATCTCTCTCCACATATTTTCAGCAAAAGTAAGGTGGAATAACTCTCCTCCCTAGTGCGCATCTTTATGTCAAAGCAAAATCCAATTCTGAGGTTTTTCAGTTTTGGACCCAACACTACTGCCGAAAATTAAGGCTTTTCACAGAAGTGGAATTTTTTAGTGAGCCCAGCCCTGGATTGATCTCCTCCCCGAAATTGAAGTTAGGGATCAAATTCAAAGCATTTGGTTGGATAGAACTCTGAAAAAGAAAAACCCTAATGTAATCCTGAACCAGCACTACAGATTTCAGTTCCAAATCCAGATACGACATCTTGACCTGGTAAGATCTAAATATTTTGTATTTCCATTTGAGGTTCTCAGTTAAGATGTCTCGTCATACCAAGCTTGATGAGAAGCTTGAGGGAGCTGATAACTTCCAAGCCTAGAAGTATAGGATCTCCCTAGTCCTGGAAGAAAATGAGTTGGCCTCCTATATCAGTGAGGACGTTCTAGTTCCAGAGGGAGATGAGGCCAAGGCCTTACATAAGAAGAACTTGGTTATGGAAAAGAGGATCATTGTTGATTCTATCAAGGATCACCTCATACCACAGGTGTCCTCCCTCAAGACACCTAAATATATGTTTGATGCCCTAACCAAACTGTTTGAAGGGAAGAAAATCAATCGAAATATGACTCTAAGGAACCAGTTGAAGAATGTAAAGATCCAAAATGAGGAGACCATCCAGTCATACTTCACAAGGGTCTCCCAGATCAAAGAACAGCTGGAAGCAGTAGATGAAGAAGTGGAGAATGCAGAAATTGTGATGACAACCTTGAATGGTCTCCTAGGTCATGGGATTCTTTCGTCCAACGAATCTATGCTAGGAAGAAGTTAGTCAAGTTCAGTAGATTGTGGGAAGAATGTTCACAAGAAGAAGCTCGGATAGCAGCTCGTGAATAAAATATGGGAAGTGAAGATCAATCTCTCACGGTACACTCCAGATAAGGAAGAAGGGAAAATCATCATCATCAAGGTAAGCATTCTCATCAGAAAAACAATCCTGTAAGAAGGGATCCATCCAAACTCAGATGTTATACATGCGATGAAATAGGACACTTTGCTAGAAATTGTCCCATGAATAAGAATGGATCCAAGAAGAAGAAGAACTCCAAAAGAAGACATCATGCTCACACTGCTGAGGATGATGATCCTCCCAGGAAGAGAGTAAAACAAGAAATTGAAGACTCTTCAAGTGAAGATGAATATGTTTTGATCCCTGCTCCCACGGGAACTGTCACTCATGGAAGCAAAGAGGCTTATTGATAGTGGGGCTTCCAAACACATGACAGGTTTCAAGGAATCCTTTGAGAAACTATCTGAACATAATTCACCCCATAAGGAGAAACTTGGGGATGACTACCAATATCCCATAAAAGGTAGTGGTGAATCCTCCTACAAGCTAGACTCTGGAAAGTCTATGAGGATGAAGGATGTCTTGTGTGTACTAGGACTAAAGAAGAATATTCTATCCATATCAGCACTAGATGCAAAAGGCATGAGGGTTGCATTTGTAGATGGCCAAGTCCTCATGTGGTCAAGAGGAAAAACTATTGACGATGCAATAGTGATTGGAGAACAAGAAGGAGGATTATACAAATTGAAGGGCCATCCAGAACAAGCTTTGGTCCATCACACAGTAGATCCAAATAAACTTTGGCACAGAAGGCTTGCACATGTGCATTACAGAGCACTACCACTTTTAAGCAAAGATGTTGAAGGTCTTCTAGAAATTCAAGCAAAACATGAAGGGGTATGCAAAGGATGTGCGAAAGGAAAGAATACAAAGAAGACATTTCCAAGTAGCGAGAGCAAGGCAAAAGGAATCTTGGAAATAATCCACTCCCATGTATGCGGACCAATGTCGTCAAGTTCATTAAGCAGGTATGTATACTATGTTTCTTTCATTGATGACTTTTCTAGGAAGACATGGATTTACTTCATGAAGAACAAAAATGAAGTTTTCAGCAAGTTCAAGGAATTCAAAGCCTTGATCAAGAACCACATAGAAAAGAAGATCAAGACCTTTTGATCATATAATGGCGGAGAATTCACATCAAATGAATTCAAAGACTTATGCAAAGAATCAGGGATTAAGAGGGAGTTATCCACTCCATATAATCCACAACAGAATGGGGTTGCAGAAAGGAAGAATAGAAATATCATGGAAGTTGCAAGAGCAATGCTTCATGATCAAGATCTTCCCATGCATCTATGGCCAGAAGCTGCCAGAACAGTGGTGTATGTACAGCACCGTAGTCCACATAGAGTACTCAAGAACAAGACACCTGAAGAAGTCTTTTCCAGCAAGAAACCAGAAGTCAGCCATCTCAGGATATTCGACTGTCCAGTGTACATACACATTCCAAAAGAGAAGAGAACAAAACTAGATCCTTCAAGAAAGAAGGGTATATTTGTGGGATACTCTGAAAGCTCGAAGGCTTACATAATATACTTCCCAGGATTCAAGAAGATTGACATCAGCAGGGATGTGACATTTGATGAAGACATGGCTTACAACAAATCCAGAAAGAGACCTGTTGAAGATCTTAAAGAATTAGAAGCACCCAGAATTCATGACACAACCATGAATGAAAAAATTCAAGAAGAAGATCGAGAATTTGAAGAACCACAAAGACCTATAGATCCATCTCAAGAGAAGAATCCTCACAGGAGGAAACCTGCTTGGGTACGAGAAATTATCCAAGGTGCGGAAAGATATGGGGCTCCAGAAGAGAATCACAGAGAAAGAAAGAGAACCCGATCATGCTCCGGATATGTATCTTTACTATGTGACTTTATCATTGAAGAACCTTCCAATTATGAAGAAGCGGCAAAACGGAAAGAATGGAAGGATGCTATGATCGAAGAGTATCAATCGATCATGAAGAATGATGTTTAGGATATTGTCCCAAGACCAGAAGGGAAGTCGTTTGTAACTTCCAAATGGATTTACAAGATCAAGCATGTTGCAAATGGTAGCATAGAGAAATATAAGGCAAGATCTGTGGCTCGAGGTTTCTCCCTGAAATAAAGAATAGACTATGAAGAAACCTTTGCACCTGTAGCCAGATACACTTCCATTAGATCAGTACTTTCTCTGGCTACAGTGATGAAATGGAAGATACACCAAATGGATGTCAAGACTGCTTTCTTGAATGGTGTAGTGGAAGAGGAAGTGTATGTAGAACTGCCACTTGGTTTTGAGACACATGACAGGGAGTCTCATGTGTGTAGATTGAAGAAATCCTTGTATGGTTTGAAACAGGCACCCGGGACATGGTACGGCAGAATTGATAGCTTTCTATCCAGTTTGGGATTTACCAAGAGTAAAGCAGATTCCAACCTTTACTACAAGGTTGATGATGGAAACCCAGTGATGCTCCTACTGTATGTAGATGATCTGTTTGTAACAGGTATGGATGGGTTGATTTTTGATATGAAGAGAAAGCTTGCTGCCAAGTTCGAAATGAAGGACTTGGTTATGATGCATTATTTTCTAGGCATGCAGGTGTGGCAGAATGCGGATGGAATCTCCCTCGGACAAGGGAAGTATGCACTAGAGATCCTGAAGAGGTTTGGGATGATGGACTGCAAGGCCATCACCACACCTATGGCATCGAACCTGAAGCTATTGAGTGATGCTTGATCAAAGACGGTTGATGCTACGATGTATCGTCAGATTATTGGGTCCTTGATGTATCTAACGAACACAAGACCAGAAATTTGCTTTGCTGTGAACACCTTGAGCCAGTTCTTGACAAATCTGAGACATGTTCACTTGATTGCTGCAAAACATATTATGAGGTACCTGAGGGGTACAATTGATTATGGACTCAAGTATGAGGCAAATCAGAAGATTAACCTGGAGGTTTATGTTGATTCAGATTGGGCAAGCAGTGCCATCGATAGGAAGAGAACTTCAAGGTGTTGCTTCAGTATGGGATCAGATGTGATCTTGGTTTAGCAAGAAGCAATCCTGTGTGGCACTAAGTACAGCTGAAGCAGAGTATGTCGCATCTTGGTCAGCTAATTATGAGGCAGTATGGCTGCGGAAGCTACTGTCTGATTGATATGATCTCCAGATGGATGCTACTTGTATACGTTGTGACAACCAGAGTTGCATAAAGTTGTCACAGAATCCATTGCTCTGTGACAAGTCGAAGCATATCGAGATCAAGTATCACTATATCAGGGATATGGTGCAGAGGGGAGCAGTGAAGCTCTAGTATGTTGCGACGGAGGAACAGATGGCTGATGTGTTGACAAAGCCATTGGCTGGGGTGAAGTTCGAGTACTTCAGGGAGAAGCTTGGTGTTCTCCAGATCAAGGTTTCCTCCAAAGGGAAATTATGAGACCCAGAGCCATTCTAACATGGTGAGAGGATTGGTTCCTTCCATGATCAGATGTAAGGGCTAAGCCATTCTGTCATGGTGAGAGGATTGGTTCCTTCCATGTCAGATGTGAGTGTCGAGCCATTCTGATGTGACTGTAGGATTGGTTCCTACATGATCAGAAGTAAGCATTGAATGCCATTCTTGGAATGGAGGCACCTGGTCAGTTACCAGGTAGCTTAGTCTGGGACTGGGGGCCATTCTGATATGACTGTAGGATTGGTTCCTACATTATCAGATGTGAGTGCAAGCCCTTCTAACATTGGTTGTCAGATGTAAGTGCAGAGCCCTTTCGGCATGAAGGATTGGTTCCTTGCATGGTCGAATATAAGTGCTAAGCCCTTATGACATTGGTTGTCAGATGTAAGTGCAGAGCCTTTCGGCATGGACGATTGGTTCCTCGCATGGCCGAGTGTAAGTGCTGAGCCTTTCCGACATTGGTTGACGGATGTGAGTGCTAGGCCTTTCTGACAGGGTTGTGGGAGGTGTTCCCACATAGTCAGATGTGAGTGTTGGGCATGCCTTTCTAATATGATTATAGGATTGGTTCCTACATGATCAGATATAAGTGTTGGGTGGGCCATTCTGACTTATGGTCAGATATAAGTGCTGAAGAAGACCTACATGGAGGCTAGGCCTACAACCAGCATGAAAAATGGTTGGCTCTGCAGAACTTCCTGTGACGACAAGAATCATGAGATAGCACTCGTGAATATCCAGTGATGATGATCCAGATCGATGGATGATCCAGATTCATAGATGATGCTCAAGAGATGATCCAGATCCAGTGATGATGATCTAGATCAAGTGATGATCCAGATCCAGGTGAAGATGACTTGAAGATGAAGGTGACATGAAGATAGAGATGACTTGAAGGTGAACATGACGAGGACTCGATGATGATCCAAATGATACAGAGAAGAAGACTTGTTCTGATAAATTGTGTCGAGAGAATACCTTCCTAGTTAAGAGGGAGTGTTGATGTAATTGTAACTTCAGAATGTATTCACTTGTATTTGTTTTGTATTGTAACCTGATGTTTATTCCAGGATGAATTTGTAATGTACTTGAGTCATGTCATGCCCCAAGGTTCCTATCGGGAGTTTCTATAATGTAAACAAGTAATGTCAATTCAAGGTGGGTAACCCTCCTATTGTCTAAGGGTTAAAGTCCCTGCAATTTCGGGGCACTAGGGTTATTAGACTCACCTAATGACGTCGGCCCTAGTTGGGTTTAGTCAAGTTAGGAATTAGTATAAATAGAGAGCTAGCCTCTCTATTTAACACGCACTCACTCAGACTCACTTGTAGCGCATAGTTGAGGAAGAGAAAGACACTGAGGCAAGGAAGAAAGAGGTTACTGTTGTCGGGAGATCATCTTACTGTTTTTGGGTTTCACTTTTGGTGTTGACTCTATCTCTGAGGAAGTTGCGGGGTTTTCTCCATTTATGGTTTCCCCGAGGAAAAACATTGTGTTCATTGTCTCTTGTGTTTGATTGTTGTGCTTGTTGTTCTCTTAGTTAAAGATCCTAATGTTATGCTAGCTTAATGTTAAAAATATAACACTCAGCACTTATATCTGACCATGGGAGGAACACATCCCACAACCATGTTAGAGAGGCTCTGTACTTACATCTGACCATGGGAGGAACACATCCCACAACCATGTCAGAGAGGCTCTGCACTTACATCTGACCATGGGAGGAACACATCCCACAACCATGTCAGAGAGGCTCTGCACTTACATCTGACCATGGGAGGAACACATCCCGCAACCATGTTAGAAAGGCTCTGCACTTACATCTGACCATGGAAGGAACACAACCCGCAACCATGCAAGAAGGGCTCTGCACTTACATCTGACCATGTGAGGAACACATCCTACCACCATGTCAGAAGGGATCTACACTTACATCTGACCATGGGAGGAACACATCCTACCATCATGTCAGAAGGGCTCACGGACTCATCACTTCCCCTTGGAGGGAACCTCGATTTGGAGAACACCAAGCTTCTCCCTGAAGTACTCAAACTTCACTCTGGATAATGGTTTAGTCAACACATCAACTATATGTTCGTCTGTCACAACATACTAGAGCTTCATTTCTCCCCTCTACACCATATCCGAGATATAGTGGTATTTGATCTCGATATGCTTCGACTTGTCACAGAACACTGGGTTCTCCGACAACTTCACACAACTTTGGTTTTCACAATATATACAAGTAGCATCCAACTGGATATCAAACAAATCATCTAGTAGCTTCCTTAGCCACACTATCTCACAACTATCCGAACAAGCTACGACATACTCTGCTTCGGCTGTACTTAGTGCCACGCAAGACTGTTTCCTACTAAACCAAGAGATCACACCTGATCCCATACTGAAGCAACACCCAGAAGTTCTATTGCTATCAATGGCATTTCCTACCCAATCCGAATCCACATAACCCTCTAGGTTAATCTTTAGATTCGCCTCATACTTGAGCCCGTAATCAACTGTACCCTTTAGGTACCTCGGATTATGTTTTGCAGCAATCAAGTGAACATGTCTTGGATCTGTTAAGTACTGGCTCAATATGTTCATAGCAAAGAAAATGTCTGGTCTTGTGTTCGTCAGATACATCAAGGACCCAATCATCTAACGATATATCGTAGCATCAACCGACTCTGATGAAGCATCACTCAATAGCTTCAGGTTCGATTCCATAGGTGTGGTCATGGCCTTGTAGTCCATCATCCCGAACCTCTTCAAGATATCTACTGCATACTTCCCTTGTCCTAGGAAGATTCCATCTGCATTCTGCCACACCTCCATGCCTAGAAAATAGTGCATCATTCCCAAGTCCTTCATCTCGATCTCGGCAGCAAGCTTCTTCTTCATATCAGCAATCAACCCATCCTCTCCTGTTACAAACATATAATCTACATACCATAGGAGTATCACTAGGTTCCCTTCTTCAACCTTGTAGTAAAGGTTGGAATCCGCTTTACTCTTTGTAAAGCCCAAAGTGGTCAGGAAGCTGACAATTCTGCCATACCATGTCTCGTGTGCTTGTTTCAAACCATACAGGGCTTTCTTCAATTTATATACATGAGTCTCCTTGTCATGTGTCTCAAAACTGAGTGGTTTCTCCACACACACTTCCTCTTCTACTACACCGTTCAAGAAAGCAGTCTTGACATCCATCGGGTGTATCTTCCATTTCATTATTGTAGCCATAGCAAGTACTGATCTGATGGAAGTGTATCTGGCTACAGGTGTAAAGGTCTCTTCATAATATATTCCTTCTTTTTAGGAGAAGCCATGAGCCACAAATCTTGCTTTATATTTTTCTATGCTGCCATCTCCAGCATGTTTGATCTTATAGATCAACTTGGAAGTCACAACAGACTTCCCCTATGGTCTTGGAACAACATCCCAGACATCATTCTTCATGATTGACTGGTACTCCTTAATCATAGCATCCTTCCATTCTTTCTTCTCTGCCACTTCTTCATAGTTGGAAGGTTCTTTACCAATGATGTCACATAATAGGGATACATATCCGGAGTAGGACCTAGTTCTCTTCCTTTCTCTGTGTATTTCTTATGGAGCCCCATATCTTTCTACACCTTGGATAGCCTCTCGTACCCATGCAGGTTTCCTCTTGTGAGGACTCTTCTCTTGGGTGGATCTACAAGTTCCTAGGGTTCTTCTATTTCTCGATCTTCATCTTGAACTGCATCATCCATAGTTGTATCTTGAATTTTGGGTACTTATGTTTCTTCAGAGTCTTCAACTGGTCTCTTTCTAGATTTGTTGTAAGTTGAATCTTCGTCGAATGTTACGTCTCTGCTAATGTCGATCTTCTTGAATCCTGGGAAGTATATTTTGTAAGATTTCGAGCTTTCACTATATCCCACAAATATACCCTTCTTTCGAGAAGGATCTAACTTTGTTCACTTTTCTTTTGGAATGTGTATGTACACATGACAGCCGAATATTCTGAGATGGCTGACCTCTGGTTTCTTGCTGGAAGAAGACTTCTTCATGTGTCTTGTTCTCGAGTACTCTATGTGGAGTACGGTTATGTACATACACCGCTGTCCTAGAAGCTTCTGCCCATAGATGCATGGGAAGATCTTGATCATGAAGCATTTCCCTTGCAACTTCCATGATTGTTCTATTCTTCCTTTCTGCAACCCCATTCTGTTGTGGATTATATGGAGTGGTTGACTCCCTCTTAATCCCTGAATCTATGCATAACTCTTTGAATTCATTTGATGTGAATTCTTCGCCAATGTCTGATCAAAAGGTTTTGATCTCCTTTTCTATGTGGTTCTCGATCAAGGCCTTGAATTCCTTGAACTTACTGAATACTTCATCTTTGTTCTTCAAGAAGTATATCCATGTCTTCCTAGAAAAATCATCATTGAAAGAAACATAGTATACACACCCACTCACTGAACTGGATGACATCGGTCCGCATACATCGGAGTGGATGATTTCCAAGATTCCTTTTTCCTTGCTCTCGCTACTTGGAAATGTCTTCTTTGTGTTCTTTCCTTTCACACATGCTTTGCAGACACCATCATGTTTTGCTTGAATTTCTGGAAGACCTTCAACAGCTTTTCTTGCAAGTGGTAGTTCTCTATAGTGCACATGTGCAAGCCTTCTGTGCCAAAGTTCATTTGGCTCTACTGAGTCATGGACCAAGGCTTGTTCTGTTTGGCCCTTTAGCATGTATAATCCTCCCTCTTTCTCCCCAATCACAACTGCATCATCTATGGTCTTTCCCTTTGGCCACATAAGAACTTGGCCATCTACAAATGCAACCATAATTCCTTTTTCATCCAATGCAGAGATGGAGAAAAGGTTCTTCTTTAGCCTTGATACAAACAAGACATCCGTCATCTTCATAGATTTTTCAGAGTCTAACTTGTAGGAGGATTCACCACTACCTTTTATTGGATATTGGTAATCATCCCCAAGTTTCACCTTATGGGGTGGCTCATGTTCTGATAATTTCACAAATGATTCTTTGAATCTTTTCATATGCTTGGAATCCCCACTATCGATAAGCCAATCCCTTCTCCCATGTGTGACAACTCTTGTGAGGGCAGTGTTGATGTATTTGTAACTTTGGAATGTATTCATCTATGTATCTTATGTATTGTAACCCGATGTTTATTCTGGGATGTATCTATAATGTAATTGAGTCATATTATCATGCCCCGATGTTTCAATCGGGAGGATCAATTATGTAAACAAGTCATGTCAATTCATAGTGGGTAACCCTCCGATTGTCTAAGGGTTAAAGTCCCCGCAGTTCCGGGGCACTAGGGTTATTAGACTCTCCTAGTAGAGGTCGGCCCTGGTAGGGTTTTAGTCATGTTGGGATTAGTATAAATAGAGAACTGGAGTCTCTATTTATCACACAAGTCATCCACACTCAATTGTAGCGCATAGTTGAGGAAGGAGAAGACACTGGGGCTAGGTAAGAATAAGATTGTTGTTGTTGGGAGATCACTTACTGTTTTGGTGCTGATTCTATCTCTGAGGAAGTTGCGGGGTTTTCTCCTTTATGGTTTCCCCGAGGAAAAACATTGTGTTCATTGTCTCTTGTGTTTGATTGTTGTACTTGTTATTCTCTCAGTTAAAGATCCTAATAATGCTAGCTTAATGTTGAAAAACTAACATGGTATCATAGCTAACCTGAGAAGAAGACACTGTGCAGCTGCAGGAACTAGGGCTTCCTAGTTTGTGGATCTTCCTCCACAGATTTTCAGCAAAAGTAAGGTGGAATAACTCTCCTCCTTAGGGTGCATCTTTATGTCAAAGCAGAATCCAATTCTGAGGTTTTTCAGTTTTGGACCTATCACTACTACCGGAAATTAGGGCTTTTCATAGAAGAGGAATTTTTCAGTGAGCCCAAGCCTGGATTGATCTCCTCCCCAAAATCGAAGTTAGGGACAAATTTCAAGGCATTTGGGTAGACAAAACTCCAGAAAAGCAAAACCCTAATTTGCTCCTGAACCAGCTCTTCAGGATTTCAGCTCAAGTTTCAGATCCGACATCTTGAACTTGATAAGATCTAAAATCTTTTGTATTTCCATTTGAGGTTCTCAGATAAGATGTCTCATCATACCAAGCTTGATGAAAAGCTTGAGGGAGCTAATAACTTCCGAGCCTGGAAGTATAGGATCTCCTTGGTCCTGGAAGAGAATGAATTAGACTCCTACATTCATGAGGAGGTTCCAGTTCCAGAGGGAGATGAGGCAAAGGCCTTACATAAGAAAAAGATGGTTATGGCAAAGAGGATCATTGTTGGTTCTATCAAGGATCACCTTATCCCACAGGTGTCCTCTCTCAAGACACCTAAAGCTATGTTTGATGCCCTAACCAAATTGTTTTAAGGGAAGAACATAAACCAGAAGATGACTCTGAGGAATCAACTTAAGAATGTGAAGATTCAAAATATAGAGACTATCTAGTCTTACTTCACAAGGGTTTCTCAGATCAAGGAACAATTAGAAGCTGTTGATGAAGAAGTGGAAAATGCAGAGATTGTGATGACTACTTTGAATGGCCTTCCTAGGTCATGGGATTCTTTCATCCAAGGAATCTGTGCTAGAAAGAAGTTAGTCAAGTTCAGCAGACTATGGGAAGAATGCTCTCAAGAAGAAGCTCAGATAGCAACCCGAGAAGAGATGGGAAGTGAAGATCAAGCCCTCACAGTTCACTCGAAGAAGGGAAGAAGAAATCCTCATTACTCCAAAGGTAAGAACTCTCATTCTAACAATAGAAAGGACCTATCTAGATTGAGATGTTATACATGTGATGAAAAAGGACACTTTGCAAAAGATTGTCCTAAGAGCAAGAATCACTCTCATAAGAAGAAGGGGAACAAAATAAGACATCATGCTCATGCTGCAGAGGATGATGAACCATCCAGGAAGAGATCTAGATATGAAAGTGAAGATTCTTCAAGCGAGGATGAATATATTTTGATTTTCGCTCTCACAGGTAACATTACTCATGGTAGTGATGATTGGCTTATAGACAGTGGGGCTTCCAAACAAATGACTGGATTCAAGGAATCATTTGTAAAACTATCAGAACATGAATCACCTCACAAGGTGAAGCTAGGAGATGAATACCAATATCCAATAAAAGGTTGTGGGGGTTCTTCATATAAATTAGACTATGGTAAGTCTCTAACAATGAAAGAAGTATTGTTTGTACCAGGACTCAAGAAGAACCTTCTCTCCATATCAGCCTTGGATGCAAAAGGAATGCGGGTTGCATTCATAGATGGTCAAGTCATTATGTGGCGTAGGGGAAAGACTATCGATGATGCGGTAGTAATTGGAGAACAAGAAGGAGGATTGTACAAATTGAAGGTCCATCTAGAACAAGCAATGGTCCATGATACAGTAGAGCCAAGTGAACTTTGGCATAGAAGACTTGCACATGTGCATTACAGAGCACTACCTATTGCAAGCAAAGCTGTTGAAGATATTCCAAAAGTCCAAGCAAAACATGATGGGGTCTGCAAAAGATGTGCGAAGGGAAAGAACACAAAGAAGACATTTCCAAGTAGCGAAGGCAAAGCAAAAGGAATCTTGGAAATCATCCACTCCGATGTATGCGGTCCTATGTCATCAAGCTCACTAAGCGGGTATGCATATTATGTTTCTTTTATTGATGATTTTTCTAGGAAGACATGGGTTTACTTCATGAAGAACAAAGACGAAGTATTCAGCAAATTCAAGGAATTCAAAGCCTTGATCGAGAATCACACTGAAAAGAAGATCAAGACCTTTCGATCAGATAATGGCAGAGAATTCACTTCGAATGAATTCAAAGAGCTATGCAAAGACTCAGGGATTAAAAGGGAGTTGTCCACTCCTTATACTCCACAACAAAATGGGGTTGTAGAAAGGAAGAATAGAACTATGATGGAAGCTACAAAAGCAATGCTTCATGATCACGACCTTCCTATGCATCTTTGGGCGGAAGCTACCAGAACAGCGGTGTATGTACAAAACCGTACTCCAAATAGAGAACTCGAGAACAAGACTCCTGAAGAAGTCTTCTCCGGCAAGAGACCAGAAGTCATCCATCTCAGAATATTCGGCTGTCCAGTGTACATACACATCCCAAAGGAGAAAATTAGATCCTTCAGGAAAGAAGGGTATATTCGTGGGATACTCTAAAAGCTTGAAGGCTTGCAGAATCTATTTCCTAGGATACCAAGAAGATTGACATCAGCAAGGATGTGGCATTTGATGAAGACATGGCTTACAACAAATCCAGAAAGATACCTACTGAAGAACCTGAAGAAGCAGAAGTAGAAGCACCCAGAATTCATTATACAACCATAAATGAAAAAGCTCAAGAAGAAGATCGAGAACTTGAAGAACCACAAAGACCTGTAGATCCACCTCTGGAGAAGAATCCTCATAAGAGGAAACCTGCTTGGGTACGAGAACTTATCCAAGTTGTGGAAAGATATGGGGCTCCAGAAGAGAATCACAAAGAAAGAAAGAGGACCAGATCCTGCTCCGGGTATGTAGCTTTACTATGTGATTTCACTGATAAAGAAACTTCCAGTTATAAAGAAGTGGCAGAACGGAAAGAATGGAAGGATGCTATGATTGAAGAATATCAATCAATCATGAAGAATGATGTTTGGGATGCTGTCCCAAGACCAGAAGGGAAGTCAATTGTAACTTCCAAATGGATCTACAAGATCAAGCATGTTGTAGACGGTAGCATTGGAAAGTATAAATCAAGATTTGTGGCTCGGGGTTTCTCTCAGAAAGAAGGAATAGACTATGAATAAACCTTTGCACTTGTAGCCAGATACACTTCCATCAGATCAGCACTTGCTCTGGCTGCAGTGATGAAATGGAAGATACACCAGATGGATGTCAAGACTGCTTTATTGAATGGTGTAGTGGAAGAGGAAGTGTATGTAGAACAGCCACTCGGTTTTGAGACACATGACAGAGAGTCTCATGTATGCAGATTGAAGAAATCCCTGTACAGTTTGAAACAGGCACCCAGGACCTGGTACGACAGAATTGACAGCTTTCTATCTAGTTTGGGCTTTACGAAGAGTAAAGCAGATTCCAACCTTTACTACAAGGTTGAACATGGCAACCCTGTGATGCTTCTACTATATGTAGATGATCTATTGTGACAGGTACAGATGGGTTGATTGTTGATACGAAGAGAAAGCTTGCTGCTGAGTTCGAGATGAAGGACTTGGGTATGATGCATTACTTTCTAGGTATGGAAGTGTGGCAGAGTACGGATGAAATATTCCTTGGACAAGGGAAGTATGCAGTAGAGATCCTGAAGAGGTTTGGGATGATGGACTGCAAGACTATGGCCACACCTATGGCATCAAACCTGAAGCTATTGAGTGATGCTTCATCAGAGTCGATTGATGCTACGATGTATCGTCAGATGATTGGGTCATTGATGTACCTGACGAACACGAGACCAGACATTTGCTTTACTGTGAACACCTTGAGCCAGTTCTTGACAGATCCGAGAAATGTTCACTTGATTGTTGCAAAGCATATTCTGAGATACCTAAAGGGTACAGTTGATTATGGGCTCAAGTACGATGCGAATCAAAAGATTACCCTGGAGGGTTATGTTGATTCAGATTGGGCAGGCAGTGCCATCGATAGGAAGAGCACTTCAGGATGTTGCTTCAGTATGGGATCAAGTGTGATCTCTTGGTTTAGTAGTAAGAAATCCTATGTGGCACTGAGTACAGCTGAAGCAGAGTATGTCGCAGCTTGTTCAGCTAGTTGTGAGGCAGTATGGCTGCAGAAGCTACTGTCTGATTTATTTGATCTCCAGTTAGATGCTACTTGTATACATTGTGACAACCAGAGTTGCGTGAAGTTGTCAGAGAATCCAGTGTTCCATGACAAGTCGAAGCATATCGAGATCAAGTACCACTATATCAGGGATATGGTGCTGAAGGGAGTAGTAAATCTCCAGTATGTTGCGACGGAGGAACAGATAGCTAATGTATTGACAAAGCCATTGGCTAGAGTGAATTTTGAGTACTTCAGGGAGAAGCTTGGTGTTCTCCAGATCGAGATTTCCTCCAAGGGAAAGTGATGAGTCCCATAGCCATTCTGACATGGTGAGACGATTGGTTCCTTCCATGGTCAGATGTAAGGGCTGACCCATTCTATCATGGTGAGAGGATTGGTTCCTTCCATGACGGATATGAGTGCTGAGATCCATAGCCATTCTAACGAGCAGGTCAGATGTAAGGGCTGAGCCATTCTGTCATGGTGAGAGGATTGGTTCCTTCCATGACAGATATGAGTGCTAATCCATTCTGATATGACTGTAGGATTGGTTCCTACATGATCAGATATAAGGGCTATTGCCATTCTTGGAATGGAGCTTCCTAGTGAGGTACTAGGAAAACTCAGTTTATGACTGAGGGTCGTTCTGATATGACCGTGAGATTTGTTCTCACATGATCAGATATGAGTGCATGGCCATTCTGATGTGACAGAGAGATGTGTTCCCACTTGATCAGATGTAAGGACTGAAGCCATTCTATCATGGCTAAAGGATTAGGTTCCTCCCATGTCAGATATGAGTGCTAAGCCATTCTGACTTAGTGTCAGATATAAGGGCTACCACCATTCTTTGAATGGAGCTACCTGGTGAGGTACCAGGGATCCTCAGTCTAGGACTAAGAGCCATTCTGATGTAACTGAGGGATGTGTTCCCACATGATCAGATGTAAGTGCAGTGGCCTTTCCATAGATGATAGTAGTTTGGGTTCCTATCATGCTGGTGACTATAAGTGTTGTTCCTTTTCACAGATGGTAGTAGTTTGAGTTCCTATCATGCTGGTGACTATAAGTGTTGTTCCTTTTCACAGATGGTAGTAGTTTGAGTTCCTACCATGCTGGTGATTGTAAGTGCTAAGCCTTTCCACAGATGGTAGTAGTTTGAGTTCCTACAATGCTAGTGGATGTGATTGTTGTGCCTTTGCACAGATGATAGTAGTTTGGGTTCCTATCATGCTGGTGGTTGTAAGTGCTGAGCCATTTCACAAATGATAGTAGTTTGAGTTCCTATCATGCTGGTGAATGTGAGTGCTAGGCCTTTCTGATATGATTATAGGATTGGTTCCTACATGATCAGATGTGAGTGTTGGGCATGCCTTTCTAACGAGTAGGTCAGATGTAAGTGCTAGGAGGGCCATTCTAACTTAGTGTTAGATATAAGCGCTGAAGAAAGACCTACATGGAGGCTAGGCCTACAACCAGCATGAAAAAGGGCTGGCTCTATGAAACTTCCTGTGACAAGAAGAATCATGAGATAGCACCCGTGATGATGATTGCCAGTGATGATCCAGATCGAGTGATGATCGAGATCCAGTGATGATGATATAGCAATGATGATCCAAATCGAGTGATGATCCAGATCCAATGATGATACCCAGTGATGATCCAGAACCAGTGATGATCCAGATCCAGTGATGATGTCCCATGATGATCCAGATTAAGAGATGATCCAGATTCAAAGATTGATGATGACTTGAAGACTCAGAAGACTTGAGATGCAGATGACGAGATGATCCAGTTGATGCAAAGAAGAAGACCAATACTGAAAATTGTGTCGAAAGAATACCTTCTTAGTTAAGAGGGAGTGTTGATGTATTTGTAACTTCGGAATGTATTCATCTATGTATCTTATGTATTGTAACCCGATGTTTATTTCGAGATGTATCTATATTGTAATTGAGTCATATTTTCATGCCCCGATGTTTCGATCAGGAGGATCAATTATGTAAACAAGTCATGTCAATTCATAGTGGGTAACCCTCTGATTGTCTAAGGGTTAAAGTCCCCGCAGTTCCAAGGCACTAAGGTTATTAGACTCTCCTCGTAGAGGTCGGCCCTGGTAGGGTTTTAGTCATGTCGGGATTAGTATAAATAGAGAACTGGAGTCTCTATTTATCACACAAGTCATCCACACTCAAGTGTAGCGCATAGTTGAAGAAGGAGAAGACACTGGGGCTATACAAGAAGAATATTACTGCTGTTGGGAGATCACTTACTGTTTTGGGGATTTTACTATTTTGGTGTTGATTCTATCTCTGAGGAAGTTGCAGGGTTTTCTGCTTTATGGTTTCCCGAGGAAAAACACTGTGTTCATTGTCTCTTGTGCTTAATTGTTGTACTTGTTATTCTCTCAGTTAAAGATCCTAATAATGCTAGCTTAATGTTGAAAAACTAACAGGCGGAAATCAAAACATACTCTTCATCACTTGAAGAATCTTCACTTCCTTATTTGAATATTTTATTGGAAGGTTCATCATCCTCTGCAGCATGAGCATGATTTCTTCTCTTGTAGTTCTTCTTCTTTTGAGAGACACCTTTGTTTCTAGGACAATCTTTGGCAAACTGTCATTTTTCATCACATGTATAGCATTTGAATTTAGAATGCTTACCTTTGGAATGATGATAGTCCCTTCTACTTTTCTTGGAGTGTACCGTGAGTGCTTGATCTTCACTTCCCATCTTTTCTTCTTGGGCTACTATTCGAGCTTCTTCTTGTGAGCATTCTTCCCACAGTCTACTGAAGGTGACTAGATTTCTTCTAGCACAAATCCCTTGAATGAAGGATTCCCATGACCTAGGGAGACCATACAAGGTGGTCATCAAAATCTCTACATTCTCCACTTCTTCATCCACTGCTTCAAGTTGTTCTTTGATCTGGGAGACCCTTGTAAAGTATGACTGTATGGTCTCTGCATTCTGGATTTTCACATTCTTCAATTGGTTCCTCAAAGTCATCTTCTAATTTATGTTCTTTCCTTCAAATAGCTTGGTCAAGGCATCAAACATTTCTTTAGGTGTCTTTAGGAAGGACACATGTGGTATGAGGTGATCCTTGATTGAATCAGCAATAATCCTCTTAGCCATGACCAATTTATTTTTGTGTAAGGCCTTAGCCTCATCTCCCTCTGGAACTGGAACCTCTTCACTGATGTAAGAGTCCAACTCATTTTCTTCCAGGACCAGGGAGATTCTATACTTCCAAGCTCGGAAGTTATCATCTCCCTCAAGCTTTTCATCAATCTTGGTGTAATGAGACATTTTAACTGAGAACCTCAAATGGAAATACAAAATATTTAGATCTTACCAATTTAAGAAGCTGAAAACTGGATCTGGAGTTGATCTTCTATAGTGTTGGTTTTCTGGTTCTAGGGAAAATTAGGATTTGACTTTCCTAAAGTTCTACCCAACCAAAAACCTTGATTTTTGTCTCTAACTAATATTTTGATGAGGAGAGAAATCCTAGCCTGGGCTCACTCAAAAAATCCTCTTCAGTGAAAAGCCCTAATTTCCCGATGTAGTGGTAGGTCAAAAACTGAAATTGCTCAGAATCATATTCTGCTTCGACATAAAGATGTGCCCTTCAATGGAGGTTCAGCCTAGCCTCCTTTTGTTGATGGATTGTGGAGAGAGACCCAAAAAGTAAGAAGCCCTAGCTTCCGCAGCTGCATAGTGTCTTCTTCTTAGGTTAGCTCTAATACCATGTTAGATTTTTATCTATTTCAAATAGTATTATCTTAGGATCTTATCTGAGAGAATAACATGCACAGCAAATCACAAGAGACAATAGACACAATGATTTTCCTCGGGGAAACCATAAAGGAGAAAACCCCACAACTTCCTCAGAGATAGAATGAGCACCAATGGCAGCAGTAAAACCCAAAGACAGTAAGATGATCTCCAACAGCTCTTCTCTCTTTTTTCCTAGCTTCTTCTCTCTCACTCATGCACCACAACTAAGTGTGAGTGACTATGTGATAAATAGAGAGGCTCACTCTCTATTTATACTAATTCATGACTTGACAATAAGTCACCAGGGCTGACTTTTCTATGAGAGTCTAATAACCATAGTGCCCCACAACTATGGGGACTTTAACCCTTGATCAATAAGGAGGGTTACACTCTATGACTTTACATGACTTGTTTACATTATTGATTCTCCAGATAGGAACATCGGGGTATGACATGACTCAATTACATTACTGATACTACCCGATAGGAACATCGGGGTACAATACATAAGATATACAAGTGAATACATTCTGAAGTTACAAATACATCAACAGGTGGGTTGTAGAGCACAACCCCAACTTCACATAGGATCAACACCGGTTATAGTATTGTTGTGCCTCATACATCAGAGGCTAATGTGAGTTCCATGACGTTGGGTGTTGTAGTAAAGAGCACCGATCAGTTACTATTTGAGTTACAGATAGACCATGATTTGGTCTCGGTAAAGGGAATAAAACTCCATGTTAATTACATCGACTCCATTGCAATACGTTGAAGTTATACAAATAATAATATTTTTATCTTCATTTAATCTATCTCATCAAAAAAAATTATTGCATTGTAAGCAATAATGTGTTCTACCAACATTTGTAAGAAAAATCATTTTCCCTGTTCGCATCAACCATTAGAATAGGTTATAAATATCAAAGGAACAACTTGAATAAGGAGTTGATGAACCACATGACCATGTTGTTTGGTTCTATGTTCAATCAAAAGACGGTCCAAAACATGGTCAGGAAGTTCTTGAAATATATGCGAGACAATTACCATAGTAATATCAGTTGGCAATCAAGTTATTAGTGTCCCAAACTAATTCCAAAATGTGAGTGGGATGCACTAGTAGAGGATGCCAAAGAGAATAATATGAGAAAAAGGGGGATCTTGCCTCCAAGTGCGGAGGAAACACAAAGCTTGGTCAAATAATGTGTCGAACATTGAAATTATAATTTGTATATATCATTTGACCGGGATTTTAAAATTGCATAAACATGTACTTGACCATTTTCATATGTTAAAAGACACAACAAAGACCAGACAGGCCAAACTTGAGAATGTTGGGTAGAAAAAACTTGGCCCAGGGGGATACGTTAAAGTGAAGAGAAGATATGTAAGTGTTAATGTTTTAAAATTGTTCTTGTTGTATTTTCTTTAGGGTTTTACAAGCTTTCATTCACAAAATCCTTTATGTTATGGGAAATGTAATCATTGACTTTGGTGTCATGACAACAATTGGCAACCTCAAATTACATTCAAAGAAAGCTATAACGCCCTTATTGAAAGCAATAAGGCCATTGCAACCGACACCTCTATTTTCAACACCGATGAGATATACAAACTCAATGGGTTTTGATTGAATAATTAATTATAAAGTACAATTATACATTGTGAGGTTCTATAACAACTCTATGAATGCTATTGTAGGAAATACAAGCATATATACATGTCCCTCGTGAAGATCCATTTTTAAAGACTAAAGTCGGTACTGCCTAGCCAAACATTCCCTCTACTGCCGCTACAGGTACCAAGGACGAGTTAAATTATAGGAATTCTTTTTTTGTTATTGTTTAAAATAAATAAGTTGATCAAAAGATAGCTTGCTTTAAATTTAGTTGGTGTCAATTTGACAACTAGGTAGCTTATACGTAGACATATCTTGCGGTCTGATGATCCCAATCTAGTACCATAAGAAACTGGTCGAGATGAGATTGAGGAAGTTGATGCCACTAAGAGAATTGTGGACTACATTAAGAAAAAATGTAGAAAAACAAGTAGGACGTTAGAGATTGGACACTATGCATGGCTAACATATTTTGTTAAACTATGCAAAATTGTTCTATATATATAAGTGGTTCACCATGAAAGCCCAATTTTACACCATGGCTACGTTTACTTCAGAAAATATCTTATACTCTCTAGGAAAGTATACATGAACTTGGGCATCATTAATCACAATAAACGGCTCATCGGCCTAATATTTCATTACATACAAAGGCTCCCAAGGAGCAAATGTCCCCGACGAGATTCGAACCCAGGTGGGGAGCACAACAACCAAATCTCCCAACCACCCGAGCTGTGCCCAATGGATATATATATATATAAAAGAGGACCTACATGTTCATAGCCTAAAAATTATTTCATTATATGCTGATCTGTATAGTTATCTACATCTATTTTACAACCATGGAGTTTTTAAATCATGTTCTATATGTGTGAAATATATATAGCTATTATGTTTGTTGTATATATGTATGTTCATTTTCTTTGAATTTTGCAATTAGGATCTACATATGTTAGTGTACATTAGTTTCTATATATAATTAGTGTTCATTTTCCATACTATGTCATAGGGCCACATGGTAAATGAGCACTTGTGTTACTACGAAAAAACATGGAAACATGATCCTCGTTGTAGTCATGCACACAAAATTGCTAAGAATTTCCACCTTCTAGTTAGTTATATCATGTAAACCATTTTGTAATAAGATTATTTGTTTACTTCTTTGAAATTAAAAAGTAGGATATTTGAATATATATCATATTGTATCTTCTTATTCTTAGGACGAATTAAAGTTTGAATGAGTGTTAAGTTTTATTTAGTCTTGAATTTCTTTCAAGAATGTTACATTGAATAGATTGGGTATGAATAATTGAGTGACATGAGGGGGGCTCATACGATCTTCCTCCTTCATGTGGTTGGCCCTATTCAATTGAGAATATACCAGCATAGATCCAAATTCTAGGCTCTATCAAGCGCCGAGAGGGATCAAATCTTTGTAAGTGTAAACCTCTTTTTAACTATTACACTCAATATATCGGCTATAAAGAGCCTCTTCCCCAATAAGACTAAGACTGATGTATTTCATTTTTCCTTCAAAAATTATCTTTTAATTTTTTTATACAACTCTTTCACGCCATCAACCCATCTTATGTACCAAAGCTTATGTCACTCCTTTGTAAAATCATTATTATATTCAATTTTACCTTTACTTCATAGTGTGATTTATGTTTCACGGCATACCATTTTTAGCGTTTTCTTCACCACATGGCTAAAACCTCCACGTCAATTTTTAGAAAACAATCGGTCACGATGGCCTCCAGCGCACCTCCGACCAAGGCTCCATCAGTTGGATTTCATCTGCCACTGCCTCGTGAATCCGGTCCTTGAAAAATGGTATGCCGTGAAACATAAATCACACTATGAAGTAAAGGTAAAATTGAATATAATAATGATTTTACAAAGGAGTGACATAAGCTTTGGTACATAAGATGGGTTGATGGCGTGAAAGAGTTGTATAAAAAAATTAAAAGATAATTTTTGAAGGAAAAATGAAATACATCAGTCTTAGTCTTATTGGGGAAGAGGCTCTTTATAGCCGATATATTGAGTGTAATAGTTAAAAAGAGGTTTACACTTACAAAGATTTGATTCCTCTCGGCGCTTGATAGAGCCTAGAATTTGGATCTATGCTGGTTTATAGCCTACATCTATGTAGCGTTACTTAACGTTACAACGTTACGTAACGCTTCAACGTTACGTAACGTTACAAGATCTACCCCATACTGGGCTGTAGAGCGCCTCTCGGCGCAACTACCCCATACTGGGCTGTAGAGCACCTCTCGACGCAATTATTCTTGAAACAAAGAGAAGCTCATACAAGTATTCACCTTTGGTGTTATAATACATGTTGGTTTGCATATTTATTTATCATTTCATTTTATATATATATATATAAACATATAAACTTATTAATCCATAATGGCTTTACACATATTCACTTGCAACATAAATACAACTAATAAATATCAATAAATGCACTGAACTGAGAAAAAGATAATGCATTTTCTTTACACTTGTGAGTATTTCATGAATGTTTTGCTGATTTTCTTTTGCGGCTTCACATTGTATATATTTAGCTAATTGTCCAACACATGATGTAATGTTATTTGTTAATGTTATTTGTTATATCTCTTCACATGATGTAATGTTATTTGTTATATCTCTGTGCAGATATGATGCCTAAACATATACTTTTTCAACCTTGCATCCTCGTGACTGTGGGTAAGTTAAGTTGTACTACTATTACAACTTTAAAAATGTAAAATTATTTAAGTTATGAAACAATTGTTCTGCAAGAACAAATCCCAAGTTATAACGACATAAGACTTGTTTGGTAGCTTGGGTCTTTTATCATCAAGATTTATTTTCTAGAATGAAACTAACGCTTAGATATTGAATTATTCTTGTTCAACATTGCATTTTCTCTCTTATTCATTGAACTTTATGTGATGTGCTCTGCATGATTATACTTGGGAATCTTTATTCTTGTGCAATGCATTTTATTGTGTATGGATTGAATTCAATTTCATCTTCATTTCATGATTGCGCCTCATTTTTTTGTTCCTGAAAGCATTCATACTTGTGATTGATTGTTGCATGCTTATAACGTATCAATGCAAATTTTTCAACAAAACTCACTGAGCAGTTTTATTATGAATTCAATACGTCACACTCATATAAATTCCTTATAACATGTATAAATTCATGCTTGTTCATGTGTGTTTAAAATTCTACGTCACACTCATATAAATTCCTTATAACTTGCATAAATTCATGGTTGTTCATGTGTGTTTAAAATTCTTGTGATTCAAATCCATCTTGTTCAATGAAAAATCTTGAATATTTTCATGTTTGAAAATTGATCGTTGCACATGAAAGAAAAGAATTAGTTATTTTATGAAATGAGGGAGACTTTTAGATTAAAAAGTAAGTTTCATTTCTGAGAATTGATTGTGTCTTTTTTTTTTTTAATAAGAAATGAGTGATTTGATTTGATAAAAAAACTGAAAATTTCAACAGAACGAAACCAAAATTGTTCCATAATGTAGCAAAGGTTTTTTGAGCATGGTGAAATTTCTATACCTTCCTCAAGTTCCATATTGAATTGGTTCTATTTATTGCACACTCTCAACCAAAAATAGGATAAATCGTTACCTAGGTTAGATAGAAGTATATTAATTGTGCATTGCATTTGAAGCTTAGTTTCATTTATAAACCATATGTGAATTGGGACTTAACTCATAAAAAGAAAAACATAAACAAAACCAACATTAGCTAGCCCATGACTAGAGATTCATCCATTTCAATAGAGGAATGTCTAATTGGGGGATTTAACCAAGTGAACATGTGTTTTCAACTCAATACATTTTCCCATGTCAAAATTTTGGTACTAGAATGAGGTTGAATTACAAGTTGGCCAATTTGGAATTATTATTTTTAAGAATGCCTTGCCTACTCATGGATCCTTTTCAATTTTAATTTTTTTTGCATAGGATGATTATGATGCTTTAAGTCTTTCCAGACAACTGCACAACCTTCCAAAAAAATTAGTGAATATCTTGCCAAAATATAATGGTGAAAGAGAATCCATTGCATTTGAACCTATTGACACATGCATTTGAACCACTAAAAATATTTGAAGAGATGTTGGATTTAGGTTATTTTCTTTCACTTTCTAAAGGAAATTTTGAAATTCATGTAAAGCATTACTAGACAATTAAGCTCGTGGTTGGAATCAATTCAAGGAAGTGTTCCTAACTACTCATGATAAGTATCAATTGCAATAATTGTTTTGTGGATTCAAGGAGATTCATAGAAAAAAGCATGAGTCCACATAAACAATTAAGTATGAGGTTTATACAGCTATATTACATGTTTTATGAAGGAAATAAGCCAATCTAACCAAGAAATGTATGAGTGGTTCCATACATTCTCTCCATGGATCAAGAGGAATAGCAACTGATGGCATGTGAGTAATTCTTTAATCCAAAAAGGAAAAATATTTTTAGCCAGTTACCTTGCCCTCAAATTTATGCAAGGATTACTCTCTAGCTCAAGTGAGGTTGAGCATTCAGTGGAGAAATGGTCATCACAAAGAAAATACAAAAGCCAGAAACAATATAGTAGCGTTGCTTTAATAGCACATGTGCTAGAGGCATGTGATCTAGACGCATATGCAAATACACAATATCAACCTGAATGGGACAATACTATGGTTGATGAGTATCATTTCTTAATGAAGAATGTCACATGGTATTTAGTTCTTCGAACACAATGAAATAATGTAGTGAAATGTCAGTGGGTCTGCGAAACCAAATTCGCATCCAAAGACCGTGTTGAAGGACATATGATGCGTTGGGTAGCTAAGGTCTTTTCTTAGCAAGAGTTATCATTTTCTAGAATGAAACTAATGCTTTCACATTGAAATATTCATAGTCATAGACATGTTGAACTATAAATTTTCTTGCTTATTCATTGAATTTTATGTGATGGTTTCTTGCTTATTCATTGAAGTTTATCGTGGTCGCTTAGATGTTTATTGCTAGATTCATTATGGTAGGTGGTGTATCTAGAGAGCACATACCAAGAGGATGGAGTACACAAGCATAATTCCAAGGCGATCCATGCATTATGCAATAGTGCCTAGTAGTCTTGTTAATTGAAAAGGTTATCCAATTAGTTAAGGGTATTCCAACTATAGTCAATTTTTCAATATACGCATATATATTTTATCTAGAGTATGACACAATTGATAGGTTTGAGGAGTCATTGGCCCCATGTTCTACCTAGGGATGTTGGGATGGGAGTAGTTTGGATGTTAAGTTGATATACATTATTGATGTGTCTGTGATACATTAGACATCATATTGTTAGGAACATAATCATTGTTTTTTTTCACATGTGAAAGTGTTGGGCCTTGAACTTACTTTTTATGTCAAGGCCCTGTCAAAATCAAACATAGACCGGTTGGGTTACATACTTTCAGATAGGCCATATTACACAATCCACTCATTCATTACAAAGAGGCTCAACCAGAGCTAACATCTCACTTATAAGAATCAAACCTGGGTGGGGAGGGTAACAATCATTCCTCCCAATAGTGGAGATGCTACTAAATGATAGTTGGTGAGAGCTAGTTAGTTATAAAACTGTTATCCCATATGGTTGATATTCATTTGGTCGTGTTCCATATTGGGTAGGTTGTTCAATGGGATTTATACATAGAGATTTGTTGCAAGATCGATATCTTGTCGCGTTGCCTACCCTAGTCAAGGGAGACCTATATGGCATTCACAATTAAAAATGGAATCCAAATTTCATTAGTTGCTTCTCTATTTTGAATATTGATGCTTTGATGCTTTCTACTCTTTAATAGATTAATGCCTCTATACTTCATCCAAACTTGCCAACTTATAGAGGAATTAATCTATTAAAGTATAGAAGTAATCCGGTTAATACATGGCCTCATCGCACACAGAAAAGCGAGATGGATTCTACAACCCACATGAGGGTGGAGGTGACCAGTTAACATGTCATCATTTGGACTCGGACCCTTTTCATTCCAAAAATAATGTGGAACCACACAAAGCTCCTCTTTTAATAGTGCTTCATGATCAAATTCACATTATCTCCTTCAGTAATAACACCAGGGAATAAAGTTACCATTCCTACCACTGGGAAGGTTGTTGAATGTTGAGGTGCTAGGGTCTCTTGTTTTCTTGTGCATTCTGATCCGATTCTAAGTCTAGTCCAATTGGACCTTAATTTGCCAGTTTCAATCCCAAGTCTACGTTTTAAAATTTTGGCTTCAAGCCCTAGTTGGATCTTCGGTTTTTGCTAGGAGTTTCAGGGTATCCCTACGGCAGTGAATACTCAACATTAGTTCGATGGATCATCCACTTTTTTTTGCTTCAATGTAATTATAGACGTCTCTGTTTGGACGCCTAGCCGACATTACGTCTCCTTTGCAAATATGTTGAAACGTTTAGACGATATTGTCTACAATGTGGATGACACTTTAGACGTTCCAACGACGCTAAAAAGGTGCCAATTTATCATCTACAATATAAATCCAGCAATTAGAGAATAAGCGACATTCATTGGATAGATGGTCCACTATTTTTTTGTTAATGGTCTTTTAGCATCACTTTTTGGAAAGTCCAAGGACGTGACCTTACTATGCAGTCATGGTATTTTGGACGTTCAGCTGATGTCACGTCACTTTCTAGTTGTCTCTTTTTCGACGTATGGCTGACTTTTTATCTAGTGTTCGCACGTTGCTAGTCGACATGATACCGACGTTTTCTCACTTTGATAGGTTGATGTTACAATGACATCTGGGTGGACGCTTCATTGGAATTTTGTGAAAAAGGCACACACGTCCCTTAAAGGGAGTGAAAACAGGGCGCTTAAGCGATAGATGTTCACCGACAATGAGTTGACGTGTAACACCATCTATTACCTACATTTAAGACCGTTGATGAAACCTCAAAAAAATGGACTCCATCTTATAGTATTAGGAATTTTATGCATAAAATTAATAAAGACAAGCCTAATTGATAAAAAAAAGAGTAATTTTAAAGACAAACAAGGGGATATGATTATTGTCTAGGCATTGAGAGATCGATGATCAATGTCCCTCTCTTGAAATGTCTTTCAACACTTGCAAGCTAGGGTATCATTTAGCAACTTCTAAAGTTCAGTAGGAGATTCTCACTAGGACAAATGAAGAAGTCCTAAGGTCTAATCAGCAATAGAGAACTCTTTTGGAGGACGTCCTCTTCATACAAAGTTGATAGAATGTTGAGAAAATTCCATAACAATTCATAAAAACACACTATAAAAGCACCATTTAACCTAGCTAGGAGCATAACTTATCAACATCCAACAATAAGTGAGCAAAGAAAAGCCTTTTAGGTCACACTTGTGCTTGAGTTATTCCAACTAGTCTAGCATCAACCTCTAGCATGTGCAAGATCAATCCCTAAACATTCCATTATTCGCCAGAAAGAGCATCACAAGAGAAGAGTGCATCACATTAAAGCCTCATAGAGTAGGAGAAAAAAAAGAAATGATTATATTTTATCCCTTGTCTTATTATTTTACAATGATGTGAGGATGTCTATTTATACTTTCTTCCTCTATTTTGTAATCCTTGAGCCTTCAAGTCTAAAATAAAGTTAAATTTAAAATACATCAATTTTAGAATAAATTCCCCACAAGTTGGGAAATAAGCCCTAATATAGAAACATAGACTAAAATAAGACTTCACTTAGTGGAATAATGAGCATAAGGGGGACATCATGCCCAAACTAACCCCAAAATGATATGTATTTCTCAAATCCCCCCTTTCTAAGCTTGTAGGCTCAATGGTCGAAAGATGTGTCATAGCAAAAAACACTGGAGGGGTTTTGAGTGCTAGAATTAGGTCCAAGCAGGTGAAGTAAGTGTGTTAAATAGGGGGAAACATCCATTTACAAAACGCAATCACCTCTTCATAACAAAAACCAAAGTGGTCATGTGCC
Source organism: Pseudotsuga menziesii (assembly GCA_001517045.1). Lineage (NCBI taxonomy): Eukaryota > Viridiplantae > Streptophyta > Pinopsida > Pinales > Pinaceae > Pseudotsuga > Pseudotsuga menziesii. The sequence continues at coordinate 168,814 of LPNX010359093.1, read as the reverse complement.
CCAGTGGGTCATCCCTAGAAGACCCGAACACCAAACCATGGGCTTAAAGCCAGGCATGGTGGGGACATCCACACACCGAAGGGGCATGCAGTTGTGTCACAAATCCAAGTACTCCTAAGAGTGAAACCAAGAGGACCTTCCATGATCAACACAAGTACTCCTAAGAGTGAAACCAAGAGGACCTTCCATGACCAATCCAAGGGAACAACAACCCCTATTCCAAATATCCATACAATTTAACTCATTTTGTCCTTTACAATAAAAAATTTAGACCCCTTGCTCTAGGTTTGGCCCTGTTGGAACACTACAGTAGATTTAAGGCGTAACAACTAGCTCCAACTACAAGACATGTGCTCTTCACAGGAGTGCATGAACCCCAAATATCTTTTAGGTACTTGTAGACCTGCACACATATCTAATAACAAAGACATCAAATGCATCGAAGGAAAACACTTCCATCATGCCTTGTTCAAAATGAAATGCAAATAATTCAAAATGAAATAACAAGTGCAATGCATGAGTAATAGTAAATGCTAAACTCAAATGAAACTATACCTATTTACGCTAATTATGATAACAGAGAATGGTCAAGTGAAATCATACCACCAATAGCCACCTAAGCATATGATTCATGCCAATTTTTCTTCCTTTTGTCTTTGGAAATTATCCAAGATGGAATCACATTAATGATAAGTTGTGTACATACCAATATCTTCGTTGGAGGGAAGCTGAAATAACGAACAATCTCAAGAACTTGGAAGCCTTCAAATACTTATCATGAAGGATGGTCACTTTCGCAAGCTTTATCTATCCATTCATGCACCTAGATCAAGTATACACTCTACCCATCATATATATGTTATGTGAAATTCTTTCACATAGAATTGGTTGCTTGATCTTGAACTTGGGAGACTACTTGCAAAGATGAGCCTTGGAAAGTTTTTGGAGAGTCTTTAAAGGCCAACTATAACATGTATGTGTCTCTATTCAAGCTTTATTTTGAACATGCAAACATGTTGTTCATCTTTGTAATAATCATGTTAGTATCAATAACAATCTTTAAATTTTTTAAATTGTCAACCACAAAATTCATACCTCCAAATTTTAAGCGAAAAGATAAATAACAAATACCATGGTAAGGGGAAATAAACATTATACCTACCCACATACCTGTCTTGGTTTCATTGAAATGCATCATTGAAAACTTACTAGTATTGGATAGAAGGGGTTTCTCGGCTTCTATAATTCTTATTGAGAAATACTACTAGGAATTAATCTTGACTCACCAAAGGGAAGGGTAAACGCATCAGCTTAGCCACTGCAAAGGAAGTTCAAGTATGAAACCCTACATCATCCTTGAGGTTGGGAAGGCATGACTGAATTGAACCCAAATAACTATCATAATGGAAAGACTGCATATGGTGATCGGATACACGTTCTGATGTGTTTCATCATCAACTGTACTCGCAAAAGGATTGATCCAATCTTCATCATTAATGCAATGAGAAGGAGCAAACATATCTTGGCCAACTAAGCTTTCATTGAAAACGTCTTTGATATCCTTCCTTTAAGAGATTAAGACTTCATATTGCTTCAAGTCTACATAAAATTATGGCTCGAACTAATCCATACTAACTTAATTTTCTTCTGTGAATGGCAAGAAAGGCTCGTAGACTTGTTCTTCCACATAGGTGCAACTGAAGAGCTCAAAAGCAAAATTGCTCTATCTTGAGGAATCATATATCGATGGATCCTTGAACTCCCAATAAATGCCATCCTTAAGGATCTTGTTAGTTTCATCCAAGAAGTCTGGGATATCACAAGACACCGCGAGATGAGGATAAAGAGGACTCACAATTTCCTTGTGTTCTTCAATTTCTTCGACTAGGGCTTCTTGGTCTTTATTTCTCACAGTGCAATCATATTCATTTTCAGAAGAATCTTCCCCTTTAGCAACTAATTCAAATACAATAATTTCTTCAAGCAAGCCTTTAGAGACTTGATCTTCATCTTGGATTTCTTCAAGAATGACTACTTCATGTTCATTTGAAACCTGCTCAACAAGATTAATATGTTCTTTTTTAATAAGTCCTTTGCACACTCAACATGATGGATCCACCTCCTGTGTTTTTCTGGGCACCAGTGGTGGCAAAACACCTCTATCAATTCTACACAAGAGGATATACTGTCTATGCCTAAGTTCACAAACCAAGCACAGGCCTTTCCTTTTAGGTGAAGGACGAATAACTTCATGTAAACATCTTCATCATTAATACCCTCTTCTAGAATGAATAACATAAACTTGTAGACGCAGTCCTTGACATCATTATCATAATCAGGGAAAGCTTTCCATAAAGTATATGGTAGTTCATCTTATCTCCCTGTAAGGTTTGATAAATTAAGATGAGCAAGACACATTTCAATTTCTGCAGTGGTTGGATGATTAGGATCCTCAAACTCTAAAGCATCTTATTTGATTTCTTTGCTTCGATCTTGATCACGGATGTCTTCATGAATCTTTCCCCTTACATCATCGATCAGGACCTTCCTCACATCTACATCCATATTAGGGTCCCACCCTATATTGAATGCTTCAATCAAATGGCTAAATGAGAACATCTTTGGAAGAAGCTCTTCATACCAATCTCTGATGTCCTGATTATTCCTCGGATCAAGAGGTAACACATAATTTCATTGCAACATCCTCATGTATTATATTAGATTTCACAGGAAACCACCTAAACATCATGAGATGCATTGAAGTTGTATAATCATATTCTCGAAACTTTAAAAGGGGCACTTTCCCATCATTTTCAACATAGAACTGATGTGGATATCCAAAAATATGCGAGAAATCCAATGCATCAAACCAAAGATAGTACATCCATAGAAAGGATGCTATATCATCTTCGGAATGTTCTTTTGAATTGCACTATTTTGTAGATTTTTTATTAGTGGAGTCGTTAGATAGGACCTACAGGATTATCCTTTAACAAAAATCCTCTCAAACTTCAATGCAAAACTTGCCTATTGGATCCTAATCTTTGTTGGGTACTTCTTTTGATTTTCTTTTGTGAGAGTTATCAAGGGAGACCTTCTTCGAGTAACCCAAAGGGAGATCTCTAAATGATACCAGCAAACATCACATATGCAAATACATTTCCCCAACCTTGTAACTAGACCAATGCTTTATATGGAGTCTACAATGAGTAATATAGACACATAAATCAGAATACATGGGTTAATTTAGTTTAACGGTCAATATCACTACTTTCAATATAAATCACAAATCATCATGCAAGGGCTTCACACCTCACAAACCAATACCTCAAAAATATGCGCTCTAAAAGGGAGAGGGTTAAGTTGCCTAGGGTGTCACCTTTTGGCCCAATCAAAGTTCCAAAATACCCAACATAAACCCTAATTCAATGAATTAACACTTCCCAATGCACTAGAGCAAAATGGGACACACTCCAAGATCTATGGATAAATCTAGTGTCAAAATTGATGGTTGGACCATATTTTCAAAATTGTAAATATTTCTAGGTTTTTGAATTTATTTGAATTTTAGGGTTTTTTTATAAGTACCCACAGAGGATTTGAACTTGTGACCTTCCATTTACAACTTTTTATCTCAAATACTCATTTACCAATTCCTCTAACCCTCTTAAGCATTTTTAGAGTTTTTTTACAATATATAATTTTTTAGGTTTTTCACCAAGGTAAAAGACAATACCCTTGAAGGTTTTTCACTATAAGGTAAAAGACAACACCCTTGAAAATCTTTGGATAAATCCACTAAGGTGAAATTGTAGGGTGGCCTAGATTTGGAGTTGACTTTATTTAGAGTTTTAGAGTTTTTATGAATTTTCAAATTTGTAGAATTTTTATGCATAAAATTGCAGCAAAAATAAAGACAAGTAAAATGTTAAAAAAAACAGTGATTTTAAAAACAAGCAAGAGGATATGATTTTCAGTGATTTTAAAAACAAGCAAGAGGATATGATTTTTTCTCAACACCGAGGGCATTGAGAAATAAATGATCAACGTCTCTCTCTTCAAAACTTTTTCAACATTTGCAAGCTATGACATCACTTAGCAAACTATTAAGGTTCAATAAGAGACCTTACAAGGGAAAATAAAGAAGTCCAAAGTCCTAATAAGCAATAGAGAACTCCTTGGCAAGACATTATCTTCATACAAAGTTGAAGAAAATATTGACAAAAAAAACCCTAACAATTCAAAAAAATGCACCATAAAAGCACCATTTAACCTAGCTAGGAGCATAACTTACCAACATCCAACAAAAACGAGCTAAAAAAAATCCAATCACTTGTGCATGAGCAAGTCCTAAACATTCCATTCACCTTAAAGCAAGAAAGAGCATCACATTAAAGCCTAAGAGTAGGAGAAAATGAGAAAAAAATATATTTTAACCCTTCGTATTATTATTTTGCAATGATGTGCAGATGTCTATTTATACTTTTCATGCTCTAATTTTTAATTCTCAAGACTATTAGTCTAAAATCAAGTTCAATTAAAATTATACCAATTTTTAGGATAAATTCCCCACAAGTTGAAAAATAGGCCCTAAAATGGTCAAAATATAACAAAATAGACTAAAACAAGGTTTCACTCAGTGGAATAGTGAGCGGCTTCACTTAGTGGAGTAGTGAGCCTTTCGAGAGACATCATGGGCCAATTAACCCTAAAATGATGCTTATACCTCAACACCCCCCCTTTCCAAGTTTGTAGGCTTAATGGTGGAAAGATGATGTAATAGGCCAAAAAACTAGAGGAAGTGTTTCTGAGGGCTAGAATTAGGTCAAAGTGGGTGAAGGAGGTGTGCTAAATAGAGGGCAACTACCCTTTACAAAAGGCAATCACCTCTTCATCACAAAAACCAAGGTGGTCATATGCCCCAATGGCACTGCTAGAAGCCTTCCAAACACCAACCCATGAATTTAAACCCTTGCATGGTGGGGACATCCACACCAAAAAAATTGTCAATTGTGCAACAAAGGAGACCTGCCATGACCAATCCAGGCAAACTAACTTTGGTTTTTGTACCTTGTATTGAGAAACAAAGCACAAGCATGGGAGGTATCCAAAGATATAGAGAGGGGGTCATTGTACATTTTGCAAACAAGTGTTGGAAACAATAGATATTTAACATGCATTAAAAACCATAGATTTTATGTTGATTAGTTTTTCATATGGTCTGAAGGTTTTGCAAGAAATGGATATTTTAATGTTGATTAGTTTTTCATATGTTCTGAAGGTTTGGCAAGAAATGGATATTTCTACTGGTAGGAATTTGGCAGGGTATCTACAGTATGTTGTGAATGATTGGAGGAAATGGATGTTTTAACTGGTTAAAAGGGAGGTTGGAAGGGTATATCTACAAATGAGTGTTTTGAAGACATGGCCTATGAACAAAGAATTAAAAATTTCTAGGACATCCTTTAGTGGTGGCTTGGAATATCTAGCTACTGCATAATACAAATAGAAATATTTCAATCTACTTTGCAATGTGCCTCATTATATCCATCTCATCCACAGATACCATATCAACAATGGGTAAATCACTACTAAATTTACATCCATTGGTGTATGCCATATTACTAATTTCTAGCATCCACTCAGGTCTTTTTGCAATGGATTGACCAGTCGATTAGAGTGTAATTTGTATAGTGCTTCCGTAAATTGGAAAAGAGGTAAAATAAACCTGGCAACTAGAAGCGAAGGCAACATAACCCAGTCAACTATCAACAACATATTGAAAAAATTGGAAATTTGGGATCGGCATGAAAAGCTCAAACATTGGCATCCTAGTAATGATATTATACAGCGTCTGCATCCCTCGTGATGGATATTATATAACGACAGTGAGTGATTCCAACTTCGCACAGATTCGCATTGCACAACCGGAGACACAAAGATAGTGAGCGATTCTAGCTGTGCACAGGTTCCCACCATACATTCAACTAGAGGCGAAGAGATAGAGATAGAGATAGCGAACAATTTCAATTGCACGCTAAAGGCTTGAGGTGATGGAGGGGTGTTAAAGAATTTATTGATTTTTTTGCACGACACTAGGATGACCATGGAGATTCTCTCTTCAAGTGGCAACCACAAGGAGTTGTCGAACACTTCAACACGGCAGAATTCAATTGGCATAGTATTCAGCCGGTATCTGTTTGTACGCCTTATGCGGAGCTAATATAATTTAAATTTTATTTTAGTTGTGCAGGGTAAAAGGAGACAAGGACACGAACCTAATCAAGGCAGGACTCTATTTGTCTCGGCAGAATTTGGACTGATACCTGAGCAGAGTTTGGCATTGTCACGATGTCTCGGCGGATGCATGGGGGATCATTCAAACCGGACGAGTGAAGAGTGAGTGAAGTGGGAGAAGGGTAGGCGGGACTGGAAATCATCAACCCACCACATTAGTGAAATATGAGACCTGAAGTAGACGATGCCCTGACGAGGTGGGAACCAAGGAGGTAGGGACGCGCTCGCCCGGAGGGGATTGCCGAAGAAGACAGTGACGGGGAGTGCAAGAGAAGGTGACGAAGCATTCTAACGCCGAGTAAATCGTTAACCGCTATACTACTCTGAACGATCTAACATAGAGGGTATTACAAGCAAGTGAAACTTATGTATGTTTTTAATAACATTTTCCCATCATCATCTCTAGAGGGAATTGAACACGAGTGCCTAGTTTCTATTAAAAGGATTACAATTTGCAGCTTACTCAGGTTTTTTAATGGAATCTATTGATGATGTTCAAAACAGTGAAATCGAGAGCAATTCCAGGGCTAAAAGTTGAAATCCAAGACCTCGTTTGAAGAGATCACATTAATATCAACAATCAAAATTACTATCACGTATAAAATCTACGTGAAAATACGGAGCTTGACAACCCAAATGAGAATGCACAATACCCAGAATCAGTGTTTTATTTTTAAAATTTATTAAAATTTTCACATACAACTCGGAAAACAATATGGTTCGAACACCAAAACCAAAATTAAAAGCTGGATACAATATCAATGAGACAATTAATCTTCTATACCAATGAAAGGTTAAACTATGCGTTCGAATCATGGGCAAACAACCCAAGAAATGCTTGCAGGATAACAGAAAATACTCGAACTCTCACCAGCTCAAATCAAGAGAATGTGGCTACGGGCGGAGATACAAAACTGCTTAAAACCAAAATTAGAATTACAGCAAAGCTCCAAACCATGCATGCATCACAACAGCCCAAACCAAGAGAATGTTGCTCTCGGCGGAAGTTTAAAACTGCTTAAAATCAAAATTAAAGTGAAGCATAAACACACCCTCAAAATGTGAAATTGAGCACACATCTAACTCATAATCCTAGAATCAACCTGCAGGAAAATATCAAAATAAAACTGGTTTGTAACATGTATCCAAAAGCCATATCAATGAACTTTGGATCACTATTTGTCTGTTAAATAGAACTATAGCTTTTCCATCAACCAACATCAAGCATTCCATGTCTGCCGGTTTTGTTAGACAAGTTCACAAGACTATAAACCTAAAACAGGGATATAATGCATATATGTAATTGCTTTTTCTAGCCAGCAACATGCATTACGTGTCCCATAATTTCATTGCGAGCGAACAAGGTCCTGATCTAAAACGAACATAAAATACTTGATATAATGCATCTGTAACATCACATAATTTCGGCTGAGCACATGACGTAAAGGAAAGCAGTTAAGGTTGTCCAAAATGTCTTAACTAGAAAAGCATTTGGTACAGATAAGTTCCTAAAAACTAAGAGAAACTGTACAGGGAAAACAACGTCCAAACAGTTAGTTAAGGTTGTCCAAAATGTCTTAACTAGAAAAGCATTTGGTACAGATAAGTTCCTAAGAACTAAGAGAAACTGTACAGGGAAAACAACGTCCAAACAGTTACTAACTGGATGACATGTAGATTTAAGCAGTAAAAAAGGGATTTCGAACTGAATAACATGGCGTGAGAAAGTAAAGGCATGGGAGAATGAGTTGGCCTCCTTCCTAGCCAACATTCCAGATGACCCCCACCATCCCTCTTTTTTAAAACTGATAATCTGGCAGACTCCAAATCGTTAATTCGTCGGGAATGATGATCGGACTGACGGAAGCTGAACAGTATTTGAACTCGCCATTCTACATAACTGCATTCGATACATTTTTGAGCTCACCATCCTAGATAACTGCAATCAAGGCAGTAGGCTGGGCAACATGCCCACTCAAATGGAAACATGGCAGGCAAGATTACCTTGTACCACTGGTTCTGACAGACAAGGAAGATGCAAAGGGGATCGACCATTCACTCTGGGGACAGTTACAGGTCAACTCCATAACATGAGAAGAAGCAGAAAAAGGAAGCCATTGATGACAAGTTAGAAAACAATCAAAAAAGACAACCGATCATGCTAACCCTGGAAATTTTGGCCCCAAATATCAAAGGAGATCGCAAAATAAAAGATGAATAAGTAAACTTATGACCTGGAGAAGAGAATTATAATGGAAAACCTGAAGATAAAAAGCAGGCTGATTCAAATAGTTGTTGAACTGGTGATAAATAGTTCCAACATTCGACAGATTCAAGGTAACCTGGCCAATTCTAAGGCCACTCCATAACATGAGGAGAAGTAGAAAAAGGAAGCCATTGATGACAAGTTAGAAAATAATCAAAAAAGACAACCGATCATGCTAACCCTGGAATTTTGGCCCCAAATATCAAAGGAGAACGCAAAATAAAAGATGAATAAGAAAACTTATGACCTGGAGAAGAAAATTATTATGGAAAACCTGAAGATAAAAAGCAGGCTGATTCAAATAGTTGTTGAACTGGTGATAAAGAATTCCAACATTCGACAGATTCAAGGTAACCTGGCCAATTCTAAGGCCAGCATATTCCAACAGATGATGGCTTGTAGGAAAGCCAGATGAGACCAGAAAACTTGAGCAATATTTTCTAGTAGGTATCTATTAAGGTGATGCATCGTGGATTAGTTGAGTTTAATGCTTGTAGGATATGTTAAAATTAATGCATCGCCCGTACAGTTGAGACTATATATCAATAGATAAAAATTTCCCAAAACATATCTTGGCAGTACAACCAAAAAGAGTAATTTCATATGATACTAAAGGTAGATAAAAATTGTCCAAAATGGACAACTTCTTGGTAAAGGTCCAAGCAGAAAATCCAGAAGAGTTCCACAGGTCAAAGTTCCATGGGCATGTTTAATCCATGTCCCAAGGGTTTTGAGTGACTCTGAAGCGACTTAGAACCTTGAAAAATCCTAAAACAGCCTAGAATTATTCTAGCTATGGGATTTTTTCTTCACCTGAAACTATAACATCTGTGGAATTTTTGCTTTCATTGGATTCAAGAGAAAATGAAATTTTCTGGGTTGTTCTACATAAATCATATCCAACACCTTATACTGAAGCCCACAAACATTACAAATGTTCACAAGGCTATTCAAAAAGGCACATTAATTTAATTTAAGTTTATAATTTATGACAGCCAAAAAATATCAATTGAGAAATATAATAGCCAAAATATGTAAACTAATCATTCACCAATTTCTCCTTATGTTGTGCCTCAAAATTAATATGCAGATAATTTACCAAAAACATAATTTTTCAAAACACTAAAACTACTTAGAATCCCTATATAATGTTCATATATTAGTTGCTCTTCGTAATAGTACCACACCCAGCACCCCAATACATTTACAAAACTCTTACATTTATTCAACTAAAAGAGTAATATACTAACCAACTACTAGCCAATGAAAACAAGTTACTGATTTCCCAAAAAGTTCGGTAACACTAAATTTTTCAGTTTTAGAGCTGGCAAAAAGCCCAGTATGCTCAAACATCCATACTTAAAACATCCGCATTCTCACTCTAACTTGAGAACTACTTAATTATAGAAATAAAAACTCAGCTAAGCATAGAGAAACACATATTTCTCTTTGATCAGAATTATTGCTTATGCAGTAGAAGATGGCTTAGATGCAGCTGATGATAAGCGGGCTCTCTTCTTTGCCAAACTCTCACTTCTACGATCACGTTGTTCCTTCAACCTTGTTGCAAGTAGCTTCTGGTATTCAGCTGCCTCTGACTTGGCCTTAGCAACACGGTGCTTCTTTTCTGCAATTCTATGGCGCTTCCTTTGCAATGTGAGGGGAGTCACCAATCTCTGGATCTTAGGTGCCTTGCTACATTTTTTACCTAATAAACAACATACAATCACAGCAAGTCACAAGAAAAGTTGAAGAATCCGTGAGAGCACCTTTAGTGCCCTCCATCATTATGCCCGGCAGAAAGAAACATCATCCTCTGTCATCCATGCCCAACAAAAAAAACATTATTTTAAAAGATTCACAAACCTGATTTGGTTACAAAAGTTCGACGGTAAGTGTTGACATATTTTCGCACATCATCATCCTTTGTAAGGTTGAACAACTTCCTTATCTTAGATGCCCTCTTGGGCCCCCTCATCCTTGGCCTTTCAGTGTCAGTGAGACCAGGAAGATCATTTTCACCTAAACAAAAATAAAAAATCTCAGGATCCAAAATTTCACTGAATTCAGAAAAACAAATAGAACCATGCTGCATACCATGTGACAGATCATTGCATACCCTTTTTCACAATAACTAAGTTCAGAACAGACAGATCCTGGCTCACAATGCATCCTCTCACTGATTTACGTCTTCGCTCTCCCTTACGCCTGCCATACCCCCTGAAGCAAGGTGTACCTGAACATGCCAATAAAAGGAAGAATTGAACATATAGCCCCACTAACTAAAAATAAAAGCAAAGGTGTCATCTAAATTAATAGCACCTCTGTGCAACAGGAGTCTAACACGGCCTGGAGTAAGGACTCCTTGTTTCATGGGAAATCCCTGCTTATCACATCCTCCCATGATTTTGAAGACATAGCCCTTGAATTCCTGTCATTAAAAAATAAGAATAATAAAATGTCAGTAATTACTCTCAGAAAGAAAGAAAACAACAAATTGACAAATGTTTAAAGTGTGGACAGAAAAAAACATACCTCACCAAGGGCATCTCCATCAACCTCCTGGGAAAGCCGTTTGTCATAGAAAGCACGTCTGTTCAAAGAGTAAACAAAGCATTAAATCAGACCAATAAAATTTTGGCTTACCTATCACAGTAATTAAAAGTAATTTAAAGCTACAAAGGCCAAGTGCACGTCTGTTCAAAGAGTAAACAAAGCATTAAATCAGACCAATAAAATTTTGGCTTACCTATCACAGTAATTAAAAGTAATTTAAAGCTACAAAGGCCAAGTAGCTAAAAGTATATAAACACTAATTTTTTACCCTGAAAAGCGGCATGTTTGGAGCATTGGCCATTATGGTAAACTTAGGTCTCACGATGAAAAACTTGGAGTTGGATACCATAACATTGGACAAACTATGGGAAATTCTAAACTCCTAGTGGCATAATGCTGGCATATATTACAAGCATGCTTAAAATGGAACAACTATAGACAGTAACAGCACTTCATATGGATCTAAAAGTAGGGCATTTACACAAATCAAATTAAGAAAACTAAAGCTTGCAGAACATTAAATACACTCACAAATCTTGGGGACAACGCAAAGCAAATTTTATTGGTTCCAATTGCAGATTTTAAAGAATTGTAACTCAGTACCTAAATTCCAATGTTTGTTGCTGGGCTGCTTCAGTATGTACTTTTAATATTTATATATTTTGCACACTTGCTATGCAAAAATTGATTTTGAAAAATTGAAATTCAGTACCTTAATTCCAATATTTATTGTTGGACTAATTCAGTATGTATTTTTAATATTTATATATTTTGCACACTTTCTGTGCATGCTAACCTAAAACTACAGCATGACATTAACAAAAGCTACTTACAGTTTCTGATCGTCATCAATTTCCAATTTCTTCTGACACCCTGTAGTAGGATTTGCAATATTGAACTGCATCAAAAGATCAATGCAATATTAGAAAGCAATAGTTAATAAAAATACAAAATTGATAGGTGAAGATTGAACAATGCTCCATTTATAAATAATCATTTACTGCACATGGTAACAACAAGTACAACAGCAACACCGCCCTTTTAGTAGAATAATCATCATCATTACAATTCATATGATAGATTAAGATATCAAGAACCTCAAAATTTCAAGAAAAATTCTGAGAGTTATTCATTTCATTCTATTTCATAAGATCATATAGCATATGTCAGGATTTAACCCTACAGAAATGATCAGAAATGAATCTTTTGCAATGGGCATTTACAAGGCAACAAACACAAGAAGTTAAAACAATAGTAGAACACCTCAAACAAGCACATAAACTTCAGCCTTCTGACCTTCAGCTGGACAGCTCTGTAATCAAAACCTACGATTTTACCCCATTTACCATCACAAAGTTTTAGATACTACATAAACTCCACAAAGTTTTAAATCGCAAGTGGCTATGAACATCAAAATACACGTACATGTACATCTACATAGAAAACTATAGACATCAACCGGTACATTCATTATTGTACCCATACATATTGCCCCAACTCACTTCAAGTTTCCAAATTTCTCAATTTTTATTGGCAGTACTCTTTATGAGCCTCTCATGGAGAACATAAGACTTTAGCTTTTCCATATTTTAATATTTGGTCAACTATTATCATCTCAACCAATGTTAACCTAAAAACCCTCTATACAGATTTTAAATGGAAAATAGCCATGGGCATCAAAATCCACACTTTGTCAAGAAAGAATGCCCAACCACAAGCAAAAACAGGAATTTGATTCATATGGATAAACAGAAGATTGTGAACAATATATATAGAGAGAGAGAGAGAGAGTGTGTGTAAGTCACCTAGTTGATGATCATGTTTGAACTCATACAATGAAATTCAAAAATATTCATCAGTGTAAAAAACCATGATAGACCCTGCCATTAAGTTCAACAAAGAGATTTAACAAGCAACTAGCTAGGAATATCCATGCTTCGTCTAAGAGAATGCCCTGCCATAAGCAGAAATGGGTATTTGCAATTAAGTGACAACCACAATGGATCATATTAATCTAAGGTATGCATGTAGGTGTAGGAGGGTTTTGTTAATAGAATAGTAAATACTAATTAGTGTGGGGTTTGTCAATCTTTATATGTATATCTTCAAGAAGAAACACATTTGGCAAGAGAAGAGTGATTGTCCAAGAGAATGCCCTGCCATAAGCAGAAATGGGTATTTGTTATTAAGTAACAACCACAATGGATAATATTAATCTAAGGTAAGCATGTAGGTGTAGGAGGGTTTTGTTAATAAAATACTAATTAGTGTGGGGTTTGTCAATCTTTATATGTATATCTTCAAGAAGAAACACGTTTGGCAAAAGAAGAGTGAATGTTTGTTTGTTTAAATATCTACCAATGGAATATTATTATTGGGCAATGGTCGATTTTTTGTTACCACAAAAACAAATAAGAGACTTACTTTCTTACTCGTTTGTTTCCTAGATTTATATGGTTTTGATATTGACGCTATCTCAGTAAGTGAATGTACTCAATGTTTTTAGCAAATTTAACATGCCTAAAAAAATGTAGATTGAGAATCTACAGAGCAACATGTAATAAGAGTTTCACTCTCTCTAACCAACCAAAACCCCACTCATGTTTAATGGCAAGGTCAATTTTTGTAAACACTTTTTATTAATGTTTTGCTATTATAGAAGCAATATAGATCTCTCATTTTTACCCAAAAAATGTATGAACCTCACTGCAGGTCACTTCCTTACATAACATGTATGCTTATTAAATGAAATGTGAATGCATCATTACATACCTTTGATTGGTCTTTTGGCGTGCATTTATATTTACCAATACAAAGATTAAGGCAAGGTGTTAGATAACGATCACGCTTCTTCTTTCTGCCAAGCATATGTTAGCCTTCAACATGTCAAAAGAACAGGACCAAACTTTGATACTTGACACGTAATAAAAACTACAGGCCAAACTTCTAGGATTTGCCATCCTATTTTGTCATGCAACAAGATCAAACCCTTCGTCATGCTCAACCATATGCACGTGACCACTTCATAACCTTTGGTACACCATTGATCTAGCAACCAAGACTTAATCCACATGGCACCAACTTGACATACAAGTCCACTCCAAAGTTGGCACACCATCTTAGCAACAACTCATTAGTTCACATCAATGGCATGCCACAACTTAGAGGGTAGTGTTCCCAACCAGATCACTAATCAAGTTTGACCAGGCCCATGTGCACCTAGGAACAAGATGGTAATCATACTCAATCAATGTGGGTGTCAACTTTAAAAAAAATCTGATAAACAAATCTAGGGCTAAGCATGAAGTCATTGCCCTTGCTGTGACATTTATTATCTTTGGGTCTCGTGGAGCTAACATGGGGTTGCATCGTTGCATAAATGTCCTAAGATAGCAAGGGGTGAATTAAATGATCACCCCATTGTCTGATACCATTGTTTTAGCTATCACAAAAAGAGATTTTGAGCATGACGTTGACCAACATCAAGGCCCAATTGAAGGTTATCTCAAGGGTAGTTCACAAGGAATTAAAATCCATCCCAACGAGACTATTATTGATATTCATGATTTTGAATATTATATGGGTACTTTGTAGATCAAATCCCACAAACTTGGGCCAAAGAGGCTTGGGAACCCTATGGATGTATTTGCAAGTCCAATTTGCACTCTAATTAAGGGATTTTTTCAATTTTCATTCGAGTACGAAATGAATGACATGAAGTAAATCTCCCATGGCCCTTCGATGTGTCAAAACAGTTTGGTTGTTTTTTGTCGTATGGCTGGAAGAGTTTTCTACTAAAGAAGCCTCCTTGTTGTAATGTCTAGTCTGGGTTGAATTCCCATGGCTCCTTGTGTAATTTTGGGCATATTTTAAACATGTCTCAAGCTCCAATCAACAGTTTCATTTGCCATGAGGAAATGGATTTGCCTTACAATTGACATCTATTAGGATCCAAAATAGTTTGTGTCTAAGTAGAACAAAACATGGAAACATGTACAAGTTTCAAAAACGGGAGCACTTGCAAATGTGACCCCTCCCCCCCCCCCCCCCCCGCAAAAAATGGGTACATTAGGGTAAAAGTGATTGTATATAAATTTAAAAACGATTTAGAGGTTTATTTGTTTTCATTTTCCATGAACTAGGAATTTTTAGACTTTCCGTGGATCCCAAGCCCCTCACCGGCCCTTGGGGGTTTCCCAGAAGCTTCTAAGAAGTTTTCGAGTTTCCGGAAGTTTTTTGGTACCAGTACCTGGGCATTTTAGGAGTTTCATGCAACATAGGTTTTTGTTCATTCATATTATCTTGTAGCAATTGCAATGTATCAATTTCATCAACACTGATTGTCCTGTACTAGTGAATATAAATCCCCTACATCTGCCTTAAGGCCTACTGGTCAATTCCCACATGCCTAACTACATACATATAGTGATAGATGGATGAAAGTTATTGGCAAATGGGAACACTTACCAAACCCATCAGCCCCAATAGATTACTCAACCCCATCAAAACAACTGAGTGCCACATCCACCCCCAAATCCAACCCAAAACAATAATTATAGCTCTATTGTGGCAAAGGACCACCCAGAGTGGGGATGAAAATCAATTCAAATAGTCTCCACGCCAAAGTTGGTTGCTTCTTAGACAATGGTTTGCAACGACACTCGTAAGAATCCAAGGACATGTATTTCATTGATTCTTTCTCACGCCAAACATGCATTGCGGGTCCTCTAAACCCCTTCAACTCTCTAAGCGAAAGGATGCATTTTCTTATTGAAAGCGCACAAGCAAGATAGTATGATAGAACATACAATGATCAAGGTGGGCATCCAAGGTCATTTCAAACACTATCGTGACACTGCCAATCTTTCAGGTATGATTTTTTTGGTGCTTTCCCATGCGTTCTTGGAGACAAATGCACACAATGATCAAGTACTCGATTCGGTATACTAGAGTTATTTCTAACAAGTTAAACAGATCCAACAATTGATCACCGCGCGAAAGTTTATGAAAGGCTTCTGCAGCTCGAGGCTGCAACGCTGAAGAGAAACAGGGCAGCTAGCGTAAACCCTAGCCGCCGCCACATAGTCGGTGGTTTCAACTTTCAACTCTCTTCAACGCGACTTATATTTTCAAGCTTACAAACACAAATCTTAAACATTTTACAGATACAATTTAAAAAACGAAAAACAAATCTTAACACTTTTTTTAACAGATTTACCTAGAAAGGCTGCCCAACCACAAGCTGAGATGGGTTTCCGGACTATTTCAAGGGTTTTAAATGCGTTAAGGCAAGCAAGTTCATGATTACGAATAAAATCAAAACAGTAGCAGGAATGTAATTAGATAACCGACCTTCATCTTGCCTCAAACGGGTAAATGCCCGATGCAATTTCGCTCTTCTGCAAATGGCTCTGTATATGATCCCAGGTCGAAAAACACGTCCGAATAAGAAGGTAACAACAAGCTTCTTCTCGAGGGTGGGTTTAATAGTCTAGGGTTTTAACAATTTTAGGGTTTGAAATATATAAAATAATTATTTTTAAAATTTATTAACAATTCATTAATCAAAATCGTTTATTATCTAATTCAACTAACTATCCCATATTAGTTTATTTATTTAATGTTTGATTTTGTTATTCATTATTCAGTATGAATTAAAAAGTACATTTCCTCATATATGTATAAAATGTTTGTTTTATTAACTTTTAATTATTTCATAACCAAAATCAATCATTTTCTTTTCCTTGATAACTTCTCTAAAGGCTTAATCTAATTTTTAATGGCTATTTCTTTTCAACCATATTTAATTTACCATACTATTTTTACGCCGAAGGCGTTTTCCCTATGGAGACACAGTCTCAAAGATTCATCGTCTCCCTGGCCATTCACACTTCGACAGGTGTTGTGTCGGATTAGCCAATGGATCGTAGATAAGTGTTGTGCTGATCAATAACATTTTTTTCTTATCTGTTTTAGTTGGGTCCCGATTCTGCAATCTCGATTCGCGAACTTCTGTCATGTAGACCGCTGGTGTCCTCTGTGTTACGGTCGTTCCTGCACGTGAATGGATTGATGGATTGATTGGCAATTGCAGGTCGTTCTTTGGAGTTGGTGTTTAGCTAATGCATTTTATTTGGGTCCCCGATTCTGCCATCTCGATAGGCAAACTTTTGCCCCATAGACCACTGGTGTCCTGTGTGTTACGCCCATTGTTGCAAGTGAATGGATTGATGGATTGGTTGCCAGTTGCAGGTCATTCTTTGCAGTTGTCGTTTACTGTGTTTTCCTGACAGATGGTTTGCGTGTATTATGTACTCTTCCATCTGTTGTCCTAAACCACCGGTTCGGGCAATTTTTTTACATGATTTTACCGTCCTTGCTTGCGGTTCATTTATCTCGATTCAGGAAACTCATTCTCGACAATATTGCGAAGTTTCACTTCACCATTTTTTGGGGGTTTAGCAAACGCTATTCTGGACGAATTTTCTATCTATACGCTCACAATTTGGTCGAGCTTCCATTTTACTAGCGCTTGATTGAATTCAATACAGTTTGCCCATGTCCCTTTATCCACTGGCAATTAATGTTTCATCAATGCATTGTTGTTCAATTAATGCAAGAAAGCTTGTCATATGATTCAAACATGGGTCAATATCTTCATCTTTTCTTAGCTTATGGCAATCTTGAAAACCATGTTACAATACTGCATTTGTCACATTTGTTGTTGCACCACCTTTGCTTTGCCCATATAAATAGACCTTCAGGTAACCACATATTGATTTTGGTGCGCTTCATTTACACTTCACAGTTTGCAGTTTCTTTAAATTTGCAGGTATTCCTTTAGTTTGCCTAATTTTTTTGAATATTCATTTAGTCTGATTATAAGATGGTCAAAGACCCCTGCTTTGTTTTCTTGTTATTGCTGCTTTGTCTGATTATTAGTTATTAATGTATTTTCTTTTGCAGTTTGCAGTTTCTTTAAATTTGCAAGTATTCCTTTAGTCTGCTGAATTTTTTTGAATATTCATTTAGTCTAATTACGAGATGATCCAACTCCCTTGCTTTGTTTTATTGTTATCGCTGCTTTGACTGAAAGAGAATGACATAATCCTTGCTTTGTTTTAGTTCAACCAAATAAAGCAAGGGTGTTCCATGAAATGGTCAAACACCCTTGCTTTATTTGTTGTTATTCCTGCTTTGTCTGATTATTAGTTGTTTGTGTATTGCCTCATATTTTTTTTCTCTGCAATACAAAATTCGATACATTTTTGCTTGAAAGGAATTCTGAAGCTGCAAACGGCAAACGCCTTTGCTTTATTGCATATAAACACACCTGAAGGTAACCACATATTGATTTTGGTGCGTTTCAGTTACACTTTACAGTTTTTCTTAAATTTACAAGACACCAGCGGTCCTGTAAACAGTTATATTACCGATGGAAGAGTAGAGAATACCACCAGTCCATGGTTATATTACACTATTTTGCAAACGTAGACTGAGCTAAACTGGACTAAATAGTAGACTAGAGTTTTACAAGCACGTTCAAAACAGTTGAACCCTTGCACTGTCACTGGCAATTAATTTTCGTATAAATTTCTTTCACAAAAACAGTGTTCAATTTTTGGCTTTTTGTCTTGTGGTTTGATTTAGGATTTTTATTCTGTGTTTCCGCAACCCAAAACCCGCATTTTGCGGGATTGTGCGTTGCCGAAAGGGAAATTAAAACTTCTCTATTTTGTAATCGCGCATATCGCATTTTTGTGTTCACACATCCCCTTATTTTGTAATCCTGGATCCTGCGCCCCGCGATTATGGAATGCTGGCTGCGGGATGAGGGTGGTGAATGAAATATTATTTAGTAATCCTGTACCCCGCAACCCGCATTCGGCCCTACAATTGCGGGCTGCGGGATGAGGGTAGTGAATGAAATATGTTTCAGTAATCCCGTACCCCGCATCCCGCCCTACAATTGCGGGATGCGGGATGAGGGTGGTGAATGAAATATTATTTAGAATTAAGAATTACAATATTTATAGTGAAAGTACATATTTTCTCAGAAAGTTTGAAAAAAAAATTACTGCTGATAGTGCTCCTGTTAGTTTCAAAACTATTTAAGAATTACAATATTTATAGTGAAAAATTGAAATATGACACAAATTAATCTATTAATGTTTATTGCAAATTTTGAACAACTGCCATAGAATCAATCTCCATAGTGGTTGTCTCATGCTCATAGGTAGAAATAAAAAAATATACATCTTCGTACACCCCAAATTTCAAGATTCCCCCTTGATGTAAGTTCAACTGGAAGAAAAAAAAATGTGTGATATTTGCAAGTATTTTTTGTCATTGGATCACATGAATATGTGACATTGCGATTTTTTTTTCGTTCTTACCCTTTTTCATTTCACAGGAAAAAAAAACTGTCACACTATGGAGAGTATGCTAACTGAAGATTCTATATCACTCTTGCTGCATGGTGCTGTCAACATTTCCTGCTGATACAAGTCTCCTCGTTAAACCAAGTGAACTCACTAAACTCATCATCTATTTGGTTCCGAATTTCTATCTCTGACGAGCTTCACAAGCATGAGATATTACATCCAACTATATATAGTAGTCTTGTAGAAATTGGACAACTCAAAGAAGGATCTATAATCAAACTTACCAAGTGTACATCCAACATTGTACATAGTGTAACGTATATTTAATTTCCATTTTGTCTTTGTCCACTTAATCATTTTCACACTATTCATGCATCCAAGTTTTTTATATCCTATTCAACTCTAACATACTTCTTCTCACAGGATTATCGCATTGCTTGCACTCGAAGTTGTCACAGTGGATACAGCGATTATTGGAGATCCTGCACCTTACCACTTATCTGTACCTTCTCCCTTGCAGAGTTGTTCCTCTGTTCCAATGAATCCTAGCTCAGTAGATGATAACCCTGCCTTGGCTACATCAACTATTCCATTCACATCACTAACTTGTTCTAGCAAAGTATGGAACATTCAAGGTCGAGTTATTGCCAAGACAAAGCTACATGAATATGGAAACCAACGAGGGCTTGGGAAAATATTTGGATTTGACATTGTTAATGCTTCACATGATGAAATACATATATCTGCATTCGATGAATTAACACTCTCTTTATATGAACAAATACATATAGGAATAGTGTACATAGTATCAAATGGCACAGTGAAAGCATCCAATCCAATTTTCAACCATTTGAAAAGCCGTAATGAGATTTTCCTAGGTTCCTCCTCAACCATCCAACCATGCTTAAATGAATACCCCTTAATACCTTTTTTTTGCTTTAACTTTAAAACTATTCATGAGATACAAACTATACTTGTCAATTCCATGGTGGACCTTGTTGGCCTTGTAATTTTAGTTTCTCCAACATCCACAATACGAAAACGAGATGGCGTTGAGACTGTTAGGCGCACTATTGGACTCTGTGACATGTCAGGAAATAGTATTGAAATAACACTTTGGGGTGACCATTGCCAAATTGAAGGAGCCGAACTTGCCAACCTCCTTGGTTTACCTACGCCTCCAGCAGTAGCAATCAAAGGTGGCCGCATTACAGAATTTAATGGAAAAAATGTTGGAACTATTTCCAACACTACTGTTTTTATAAACCCAGATATTGAACAAACTTCAATTCTCCAAAACTAGTTTCATGAAAATGGATTTCGTTCAGCATCACCATCGCTTAGCCGAAAGTTCAATGCCTCTCACTCTAGTTCTCGTAAAGTCACTGCCATCAAGGACCTGCAAACTCTTCAATCATCTGAAAAAGTTGTTTGGTACTCTCTTGTAGCAACCATCACAAATGTTTAACATGGATGACTTTTATTTCCTTGCATGCCCTCTTTTTGTTGACAGAATACAATGCATGAAAAAGATTGCTCAGAAAGTTGGAGACATCTAGCATTGTGCTAAATGTGATGGAGACTTTATTGAATGTGACTACTGATATATACTAAAGGTTGACTTGGAAGATGTTACTGGATCCATTCATGGTGTGATAGCATTTGATGATGCTGCAAACCAACTCATGGGAATTTCCGCAAAAGATCTGTGTCTTCTCTCAACTGAAACAACATCACTTGATGAAATAGTGCAGAGGATCCGCAACAAAAAATTACTTCTTACTCTGTCAGTGAAAACAGAGACCTTTTGCAGAGTTGCATGCCTAAAAGTTGTAATTGTCATGGTTGAAAACACATAAACGGCAATTTCAGATGGACACATAAATATATACGTTTTTTCAAGTTGGTACTTAACCATTCTTCATTGTTTATAATGAATGCTTTCAATTCTCAATTTTAACTTGTTGTTTCATTGTTCAACATAGCAAGGTATTTTTTTAACTCTCTTGTAGTACCACTTTCTTGCAGTTTCATACTTCCAATGTATAGGCTATCACCCACCATTTCTTATGCAAATTGGTGAAAAACCTATATAGTAGTTTTTAAATACAATACTATTTTGCTATCATGTTTTTTATAAAATGCACAACTCTGTTATCTTGTTTTTGGGCACAACTTTTGATTACTCTGTACATAACAATAATTATAGTAACTTTTTTTTCATATATAGTTTCTCACACTACACTTTGTTCTTCTAAAATTCCGTTTTCTTACAATTATCAAATTACAACTTGAAAAACAAAATTTACTCCAGTTATATTATTTTAAGCTACATTCTTACTTCCTCGTATGCAATGAATTAATGCTTGGTTTTTTTTCTTCTGCTTTATATCCACATAGTTTCCAGTTAATACATGTACAAAATGTGTCCCTGCCAACAATCAAAGCTTCTAGGTGTTTAACAAGGTTACAATTATCTTGTAGGAATTATGCCAACTCATGACAAGGAACGAGCCAATGTACAAAGAAGAGTTTTATATGCACAAAACAAAGATAAAAACAACAAGAAACGTCATCTTTACAGGGCTGCTCGTATTTGTGTGGATATGTCTTCTTCAAATTCTCTTGTAGAACCTGTCGACTCAGCTTCACTTCCATCTCCTGTACCAAATCCATTAAATAACCAGCTCAATGATGCACATCAACGATTTTGTAAAAAAATGGACCAACTAGCTGATATGCATGTCCGCTCGATTTGCAAAGAATGTTACCCTGGTATTGTAACAAAAAAGTTCCATGAGGTATACACGTGTTCACGTTGTATTCTAGAATGAAAAGGGCATCGCTTTTCATTGGATAACAATATGGATCCGGGCAAGCAACCATCTATCCTTGCAGTACTTACACAGGTTGAAGAGATGCTCATTAGTCGTGCTAACCCCATATTGCAAGTCACACATGCTCATGGTGGAAAATATAAATACTCTGGTCATACTATTTGCTTCCCCCAAGACATTTCCAACATTGTGACATACCTACCGCATTTAGTATCAGAACTTGACATACTCGTTGTTAGGAAATGCAATTCTATAAACAAACCATATGAACTGTTTTTTAGTCGAATACATGTTCTTGCTGCCCTTCAATTCAAAATGGCAAACGACCCATACTATAAGGATGTACAAATCAACCCAGTTGCATTAGCTTCTTTGCCACTTGTTTCAGCAGACATTTCACCTTTGATTCCGCATCTTAATACCAATGCTACATCATCTCATCCTCAAAGCTTATCCTGTACAGATTAAAAAAAAAAATATCAAGGGGTATTCATTTAAGCATGGTTGGATGGTTGAGGAGGAACCTAGGAAAATCTCATTATGGCTTTTCAAATGGTTGAAAATTGGATTGGATGCTTTCATTGTGCCATTTGATACTATGTACACTATTCCTATATGTATTTGTTCATACAAAGAGAGTGCCAATTCATTGAATGCATATATATATATATATATATATATATATATATATTTCATCATGTGAAGCATTAACAATGTCAAATCCAAAAAAAATTCCAGACCCTCGTTGGTTTCCATATTCATGTAGCTTTGTCTTGGCAATAACTCGACCTTGAATGTTCCATACTTTGCTAGAACAGGTTAGTGATGTGAATGGAATAGTTGATGCAGCCATACTTTTCCTAACATCCTCGCTTCCGATACTACATATACAATCTAATTATGCATCATCGAAGTAATAGTACTGCCTCTATTTTTGTCAAAACAAATCTTGAAGACACACTACCTCCGATAGTACATGAGCTTGTTAACCAATTGCAAGACATGCCAAATGATAAAATTGGTGAGCGGGTCACAAGATTTGGGTCTTCATTACGTGGAACACGATCATATTGGAACAAAAGTAGAGTTGAACTAACAAATATGATCAATCAACAAGGTACACCAACATTCTTCTTCACCCTTAGTGCAGCTGACACAAAATGGCCAGATTTGCATGCTCTAATGCCTGGTAAAGCTCCTAATGATTCTGCTCAAGTTTATCAATGGAAGGTTCACAACATCATATCAAATCCACATATTACATCACAATACATGCACACTAGATTCAAAACATTTATTGAAGAGGTGCTTCAAAAAGGTTTTCATATAACCAATTATTGGTGCAGGTATTATACCATCTATTCCTTTTTATTTCTCTCTATCTATTTTTATCTTTATACAATTTATTTCTAATATATGCTTTTTCCTCCCATCTAGATATGAATGGCAACATAGAGGGTCCACACACATTCATGGTTTTATTAAGTTGGCAAATGCACCAAATATGGACACGTTAGATTGGGAAGACGATGTTGTAGTTGAAGCTGCAAATAATTTTTTTGACACACATGTGACAGCTTGGAATCCTCATAATTCCCAGTTGTCCACATATGAGTTACATCGTTCTAATACAAATGATCCATGCAGTCTTGCATCACCATCGATATTTGCGTCAAACTACTCAGCTGACTATGAAGAACTTGTCAATTTTGTTCAAAGGCACACCAAATGTTTAGAGTCAACTTGCCTTCGCAAAAAAGGAACATCTCTTCAATGTCGCTATGGTTTTCCATACGAGCTACAAGCTACTTCTTCATTATTCATTGATCCAAATGGACATAAAACCTACAATCCTGCAAGAAATGATCCTCTTATAAATATTCACAACCCTACCATGCTTACAATATGGAGGGCTAATGTTGATTGCCAACCTGTTCTTTGTAAACATGTTGTCCTCAAATACATTTCAAAGTATGCATCAAAAGTAGAGCCAAAATCAGAAACCTACCATGCCATTATGTCTCGACTTGCACATGCTGCACCAAGTGAGAGCCCCATTCTTCAGCCAATCAAACAATTTCTTGCACAAACAGTTGCAGAAAGAGACATTAGTGCATAAGAGACATGTCACATGCTGCAAAAACTTCCTCTTGTTCTTCGTAGTCGTCACTTCTTTTCCCTAAACGTGAGCCAAACTGTCTTTCGTCGTGTTTCTAATGACACTAATAACACCCCTGCAACGCCCCCCTTCATTTTTTCTTACATGCAAAGACCCATTGTTCTTGAGCATCTAACTCTGCTCGAAGTTGCTCATTGTTGGCCGTTCTCTCCTAATAGGAAACAAAATCCATGGAAACAAAAATTGTGTGACAAAATTGTTAGAGTCTATCCACATTTCACTTCCATTCCTCCCTCTGATTCTTCATCTTTTGAACCATTTTGTTGGAGTGAACTTATTCTATACAAACCTTTTCGGTCTATCCCTCATGATATTGGAACCACAACTTTTGAAATGATTTCTCATTGGCATCAGATTAAAGGCACATATGTTGTGTGGCTTATTGAATGTGCAGAAGAAGAACCCTCTACACCTTTATCCGATGGTTCAAACTTTGATTCTATTACGTTTCCGTTGTCCCATACCATGGATGAATGGGAACTTCTATCTCAAATGAGACCAGGCAATAACATCAAGTTAATGATCTTGAAATGCTTGGCCATCGTGAATTTGACAAAAATCACAATTGGTCACATAACAATATATGCACCCAATTGCATGAGATAGCAACATCATTCATTGAGGCCAATCGCTTGTCCATTGAACTACATGAAGATATCCCGTACTTCTCCAATTCTCCTCATTCCTTGTCTCCCACACAATGGATAGCCTTTGATCTTGTCATGTCCCATTTCAGTAACAATACATATGCTCAGCCGCTAAAACTGGTAATTCAAGGTACTGTAGGAACTGGAAAATCTTACCTCATATCTTGCCTCAAATTTGCACTTCAAACTGCATTTGAACAAGATGCCTGCCCACTTCTTCTCCTTGCTCCAACTGGTGTTGCTGCTTTTAACATACATGCATCTACAATACATTCTGCTCTTCGAATACCCATTGGTGAAATGCACCCTCTTGAAGGCCAATCCCTTTCAAAACTTCAAAAAGAACTTCGCCATATTCGCTATATTCTCATAGATGAAATGAGCTTTATTGGTCCAAAATTGTTCACTCAAATTGATGCACGCTTACGTCAAGATTTCCCCTTGCAATCTACAATCCCATTTGGTGGTTGTTCCATAATTCTTCTTGGTGACTTTGGACAATTACATCCTATAAAAGACATCCCCATGTATGCAGGCTCATCTATTGGAACTGCTCTTTAGCGTACATTTGATACTTTTATCGTGCTTGAAACAATTTTCCGACAAGCTGGAAATAGTGCTTCTCAAAATGCCTTTCGACAACTCTTGCTAAACCTTTGAAATGCAACACCAATTGTTGAAGATTGGACACTCCTAATGACAAGAACAACCTCATGCCTTTCATTTGTTGAAAATTCTTCATTTGAACAATCTATCCATTTTTATCCCACAAATAGCTTTGTTGCACTGCACAACAAACACATGCTCAAACAACTTAATATGCCAATTGCACATTGCTTTGCAGAACAACGGAACCAAAATGCCCATCAATCCATTGATGATGAACAACTAGCCATTTATGGGTTCAAGCAGGACTTGTTAACATTTCACTTGGGAAAGCCATTCATATTGTCTACAAGTCAAATGAGAAACCTCCTACCTTGCCATCATTTGTTGTTGTCGAATTTGTGCATTACAAAGGACCCTTGTGGGATTATTCTAATCCTACTTATGTTCCAATATCTCCAATAACAAGAGGATCCTGTAGACAAATACCACTTCGAATGGCATGGGGTTTAACAATTCATAAAGCCCAAGGTATGACCCTAAAAAATGTAACAATAGATATTGGAAATATTGACAGACAAGGACTTACATTTATTTCAAGCCTACGCATTTCTCCACCTTTCTCTTTTTCCAGATACTCTTGAATGCAAGGTAATCGATATGTTGAACGTAGAAACAAGAGGAAAGCTTACTTGCTTCAAAGTCTTTAAAACCACCTTCTGCTTGAATCTCCTCATTGTCTGCTATATAGATGTACTGTTTTTATTTGGCCACTTGTTAATGTAAAATATCTACTTTCTTTCAATAAAGATCCAAAAAATATTTAAATATATACCTAGAATTTGGAGATTTGGTTTTTAAATTGTTGGTTGTTTGAACAATATGAAAAGAACACAATCTCCGTACCTTGTGGACAAACTAGGCACAGTTCTGAAATAGAACTACAACAAACTGCATCTGGCAAGGCTCCCCATCCAAACTCATATCTACCTGCTGAAATTTCCAACAGTAATATTGGAAATAGTTCAAACAACTTTTCCATTAAAACCTCTGTAACACGACCAATCTGTATCGCCTTTTTCTGAAGATTTTTCTCTAGTTTCCAAGTCACCATTCAAGTCCCACCATTCCCCAATGCTGCTCCAACAACACTCACAAACAACCTATCTACAATTGAAGAGGGCCAACTTATTACTTGGGAATCTACAGCTTCATGTCTTTCTCTCTGCAATGCCCCTTTTTCTCACAAGTTATAAGAATCTATAAAATCGAGTTTCTAATTTTCTAAAAAAATAAATCAACACATTAACAAATTAACATATGTATTATCGAATTTACTGTATAGTCATTTGCAGAAATAGATAAATATTTTAATAAAATAAACTCTATTAAAAGCTTCTCTTTACATGAGTCACTAACAAGGCTGTGAATAAATGTACTAATTGATCACAAAATACTAACAGTAATATTGATCCATTTGAAACAAGAAAATTACAGCTTCATGTCTTTCTCTCTAGGATGCCCCTTTTTCTCACAAGTTATAGGAATCTATAAATTTGAGTTTCTAATTTTCTAAAAAATTAAATCAACACATTAACAAATTAACATATGTATTATCAAATTTATTGTGTAATCATTTGCAGAAATAGATACAGATTTTAATAAAATAAGCTCTATTAAAAGCTTATCAGTACATGAGTCCCTAACAAGGCTGTGAATAAATATACTAATTGATCACAAAATACTAATAGTAATATTGAATCATCTAAAATAAGAAAACTCATAATTCATTGAGGAAACTTAATCAAATAAACAAAAACAGACATGAAAGAATATCATTACTGTATTAAATAGATTTGCACAAAATTACAAAACCTCAATTAAACAAAGGTATTTCCAAAGTCTTGTCCAGATTTTTGTCTTCCAAAATGTCGTTATTACATGTGAAACCCACCCTTTAAACAATTATTACAAAGAGTAGATTTCCATCAAATTCAGATTGACAAATCTAAAAAAAACTAATATCCAAGGAAATCCCGCCATCTGCTCCAAATCCCTAGCAATTCCTCAATGTTGGGATAGTTAGTTGATTCAAAACCAAGTTCAACATCACATTT
Organism: Pseudotsuga menziesii; assembly: GCA_001517045.1. Lineage (NCBI taxonomy): Eukaryota > Viridiplantae > Streptophyta > Pinopsida > Pinales > Pinaceae > Pseudotsuga > Pseudotsuga menziesii. The sequence goes on along the minus strand of LPNX010359093.1, from coordinate 140,925 downwards.
ATAATTCTCCATTTCATTTTTAGCTAACTTATGCCAGATGCGGATGTAAATGTGGACCTTGCCCTCAATAGCCAACGATTGTCTGATTAAGCGATCGACATCCTCAATCGTTATATGGTTGAGCCCTTGGATTTTCTCCCTTGCTTCATCTCTCCGCCATTCAACCTGCTCGGTCATCAATTTTGGAGGACAAGCGTTTTTAATAAGATTTACCGTGGGAAAAAGCAAAGCCTCCATGATACTGTCAACAACATACCATCTTCTTCAACACACAGCTTGTGCCTTTTTAATAGTCTCATCGATCATCTCATTAAGATCAAGCCAAGTACGGAATACTATTCTGACTTTCTTTAGCTGAAAGCTACTGAGGATGATAATGTTTTATGGTTTGTCCTTCATGTACCTTTTCCAGTCTACAATCTCATCCAAAGCCTTTGAAGCTTTCTCCCTCTTTTCCACGTGATCTTCATGTACAACGACCATCTGACCAAAAACAATATATGTTTCATAAATATCATTTAAACTATGAAACAACTCAGTTATTAACTCATAGTGGTCCTCATTTATCTTGATAGCCAACTACTTAAATGCTTCTTGTGAAAACCTGGAGAAAAAAGAGGAAGTTGCACTTGCAGTTGCATCTTCACATTGCTTTTCAAGTGAAGCTATCCTCTATGTAAAGGCAACATTTGAGGTCTTCTCATTTTGCAGCTCAACCTGAATAAAGGCACTTTTGACCTGTAGTTCATTGTACTTATCCTCAGATGTCTTCATAAGATCGGCAACATGAGCCTCATGTTCCCTTTTACTATTCTCAAGTTCTTCCTTCAACTGGGTTATCTCTTCTTTTCTCCTGTCAAACTCCTTGTTTAAATTGCTAATAGTATGGATACCTGTGAATGCACCTAAAGCAACAGTTGTATCTACTGCATCTACCTGTGGGTCACCAGACTGCTGAATCCAAAGTACTTGCTCAGAAACAGATACTTCCACCCCACTTTGATCCCTACCCTTATTTTTTCCCTTTCTGATCACTGATTTATCAGGTTTGCTATAATAATATTCTCCAAGAGAGACAACAATGTCTTCATCAAATTCATCTCTTGGATCAATGGATCTAGATATGCTAATCACTATAGACACCAAAGAGGATGTTTGAGTAATGATAGGAGATGGCATGGTCATGGTAATGTGAGTACTCAAAGGAGATATGTTTTGAACATGGGTTATTTCAGAGATTGAAGACAAGAGTAGCGTTGAAGATTTGAAAGATGGCAAATGCAAATTGACAGCTGGAAGTGGTGATGAAGACAATAAATCCTCTTCAGTACTAGATGATGTTGACAAAGTAACTAAGGGTACATGTACAAGAATCTTGAAAATTGGTGCTTTCAAATTACTTTAAACAGGGGCTATTTCAGGGATAGAAGAGAGCAGTGCGGTTGAAGATTCTGAAGATGACAAGTGGAGATTGAGAGCTGAAAGTGGTGACGAAGACACCAACAACTTTTCAGTACCAGATAATGTTGATGGAGTAACTGCTGATAGCTCTAGGGGAATCTTCACAATTGGTGCTTCTAAAATGTTTTGAACAGAATCTATTTGAATGATTGAAGACGAGAGTGGGGTTGAAGATTTGAAAGATGGAAAGTGGAGATTGACAGCTGAAAGTGGTGAAAAAGACCCCAAAAGCTTTTCACTACGAGACAATCTTGACAGAGTAACTGACGGTAGGTGTAAGGGAATCTTGAAAATTGGTGCTTCTAAAATAATAGATAGTGAGATGGAGGTTTGAACAATATCAGATGTGACATATTCAGGTGTAGATATCAAATCCTGATACAATTGAGACAGTGCAGGTGATATGCGTCCTCTTGCAGGCAAGGTAGATAAAGTATGGATGGATGAAAGGATCAATGTTGAATACGAACACATAGACACATATGAAGATTGTGAAACTGTAGAAACATGGATAGAATCTTTCTTACCATCACCATCCAACAAATATATGAATGATTGCAAATATTGATCCACTTCTTCAATGACAAGTGCAGAGGCTATCACCTCTTCTTCTAAATCTGAATCAACCAAATCGATAATAGGACCTGTGGAGGGAGAAGCTTTAACCTTCAATCTTTTGAATGGTTTTTTTTCAACTATTTCTTCAGTATCACTTAGTTGACTGACTACAACAATCACCGGGATATCAGTAACAGTCACAAGAGCTGAAACTGCTTGAGTATCCAGCACAGAGGTCATCATTGCCAACTTCTGTTTTGACTGTGTTGATGTAAATATTAAGGCTTTGACCTACTCCCTAACTGGTACCTCTGGAAGGTCTTCAATTAGACATTTTCCCTTGTCTTCGTCTGGAAAAATTGCCACTGATGAATTCTTCATTGCTTTAGCTTCCTTTTCTTCTTTATCCTTTCTTACTTTCTCCAACACGTCAATCTGCAGCACCCTATAACATTGAATCCTCTCTTTCAATTCCTTTTGATGCTGCAAGATGTGGGCTTCCTCATCCTTGCTTTTGGCTCTCACCAACACTTCAAGAAATGTACTGACACCCTGATAAATAGAATCATCGGGAATTTCCTCATGCACATAATTAATATTGATATGATATTGCTTAAAGTGGGCATCGAGGCATCCCTTGGGATCGTGTTTTCTCTTGGTGGAAAAACCAAGCTTCAAGGATTGTATATGTTCACCTAATACTGCAGCCCAGGTTAAAGTTGGAATAACCAATGATCCAAGGTGCAAAGGGAATTTGGGCCAAGCTTTTTCCTTAAGGCCAATCAGCTTCCTGTAAACCCCATCATTAACAGTTTGGAAAGCCACTTCTTCTAGAACCAACATGTCAGGGACAATTCTGGGAAGCATATGAATAGTGTTGCTACCCCAAATTTTGATGTACGAAAAATTCTCGCCAACATACTAGTCACCCATTATACCAATCAAACCTGTGGCTTCAGGTGAAAATGCAGGAGCTTCCTTCTTGAATATTAAAAAATAGATGGTGCCAAGGAAGTGTTGACATATATCATAGAACCTGGGTGCATAGTTAGTATCCCACAGTTCTGACTAATAAATGGACACTAGGGGAGCCGAAAAACTCCACTTCCATCCCAAATTAGGATATTTGAACTCAACGCACAATATATCATAAATGAAGGCTGAAAAGAAGAAATTGGGTTTCTTTCTAGCAGTGGCCTTCTGGTACTCTTGGATAGAAATTTTGATTTTTAGCGACAACATGGATGCCCATGGGAAAGAATCGCTAGTTGCTAAAACATGATGAGCTACTAGAGCCCATTCAGTCTTGAACACAGAACAATTAGGAAGGCCATACAGTATGCTTTACATAACTGCAAATCAAGAATAAGGTTCTTTGAACCAGGTAATAGGGTAAAGCTCGTCAGACCTCTTCGAGAATTTACTAGGTTGGTGCATCCACGATTTTAACATTTCTTCGAAATTGAACCTACTTTTGGAGGTTTGTGCAAAATCTATAGTAAGGGGTTGTCTTAACAGTTTAAGGGCATAAGCCTTCGTAAATACATCGGGACAAAAATTGGCTATCTCTAACCCTCTACTATCGTTCAAACAACGGGATTTCGGGTCTGCATGTTCTACTATCCATTTGACCGCGTCATTGTACGGGAGGATAGCAGGTCTAGTAGAAAGAGAATGAAGTCCATAATCCTTGATTCTTTCGTAGGCCAACTGGTTGTCTTGAATATCAGAAAATTGGTTATTGTTAAAAATTTCATAAACCCTAGACCATTCAATTTGGTAGGTTTAAGTGATTCTGCCACTGGTATCTGAGAAAATACCAAAGTTTGGATCCTTGGTGAACATATCCTTTTCCAGGTTTTTGCAGCGAGTAGATCTTGCCATTGTTTTTTTTTATAACAAAAACGATTATGATATTATAATGGACTCAGCTGAGAAACACTGATCAAAACAGATTACAACCATCCACCAAATCACTCCTTCCTTAATCGGAGGGTCTGCAAACTAAGGAGGGATATCCATGCTTACCGTCAAGTTTACAATAAGATCATAACAGCCTACAACTATTGATTTATTAGCTGCAGTATCCGCTAGCCCATTAAGCTCCCTAAGGACATGAAACAATTCTATCTTTCTAAACCTTTTGGCAATTGACCTGATTCTATTAATAATCCTTTCAGTTCGCTCATTTTTTCCCCTTCTTCCCCCATAGGCCTTATTCTATTAATAATCCTTTCAGTTCGCTCATTTTTTCTCCTTCCCTAACCACGCCTGTCCTTCAATTTTTTGGAGACTGGTGCAATCCCAGCTAGGTGGGTGATCAACATCTTTTTATCCTCTTCAATCTCTACTGGACAGTCAAGCAATGCCCAACCAATCCAACGATGAGGAGATTCCAGCTCCTAATTGGAAATACTTGACAGCGTGTTCAGCCCCATCGCCTCCATCCAATTCTGCAAACGTGGAGGACATGGAGGGGATTTCCAAGGATCGAATCTTGGCAGTAATAAATTTTTTTCCCATTGCCCGGTGTCCAATACATATTTTCAGCAAATTGGGGCAACAATTTTTTGCATAATTTGAAAATTGGAGACCCACCAGTTCTCACGTGCTCCCCCTCCAGGCATCTGAGCCTTGATCCCGGAAAGTATTTATTTTTTAGAACCTGACTACACCAGGAAGGTTTTGGGTCAAGCATATTCCAGAGTAATTTAGCCCCAATAGCCAGATTTTGAAATTTTAGGTCCTTGATTTGAAGTCCTCCCTCGGATCTTGGCAACTTGATAGTTTTCCAGCTGACCAAAGAAAACTTTTTACCTCCTCCATTGTTCCCACCATTCCAGAGAAAAGATCTTAGTAGACCTTCTATTTGATTTATAATTTTTACTGGAGCAAGAAGAAGGGAGCACTGGTAAAGTAGGTAGCTGTTCAAGACAGCTTTGATTAACACTACCTTCCCAGCCAGGTTTAACCATGATGTCCCCCATCCTGTGATTTTCAATTTAATTTTTTCCACAATAGGATTCCAATCTGAACACTTGGATTTCAGTTTGAAAATAGGGACCCCTAAATATTTGAAGGAATCCCAACTAACAGCACCATCCATATTTAGAATCATGGAGATGTCTGACATTTCCCTTGGGTTTAAATTCCATCCATAGATCTGGCTCTTCCTGAGATTGATTTTACTCCCTGAGGCCAGACAGTAACGATTCATTTCAGTTTTAAATCGACAGGCTATTATCTGATTGGCTCCTCCCATTAAGATGGTATCATCCGCGAATTGCGCATGGTTGATGTCCTTAGTCCCTCTGGCCAGCCTTATGCCTAGAAGCTCCTGCTCTTGCCTGGCATTTTCCAATTGAAAAATACGTACCAAGGCCTGAATGGCGTAGAGCAGAGGGGAGAGCGGGCACCCTTGCCTCAGGCGTCTCAAAGCTTCAAAGAATGGGCAGCTCTTTCATTGATGAGAGGGGCAATCCAGGGCTTGCTGATACAGGCCTTGACCCAAGACACAAATTCAGGAGCGAATCCAAATCTCAGCATTACACTAAAGAGGAATGGGTGGCTGACTCTGTCAAAAGCATTTGCCAGGTCGAGTTTCACCGCCATCCCTTTGTCTCCATTCTTCAGGCTCGAATAGATGGCTTCTTGCACTATTATAATATTGTCCCAAATCTTCCTTCCTTTAACGAATCCTCCTTGGTTCTCCGGGATAATATTTGGCAGAATATGTTTTAATCTGGAAGCCATGATCTTAGTGATAATTTTGTATCCTATGTTACACAGGGATATTGGTCGGAACCTATCAAAGGCTTTGGCTTCTTTCTCTTTAGGGATGCGAGCCAAAAATGCAGAGTTTGTACTTCCTCCAATTTTCCCACACTTCTGGGATTTACTGATCATTTTCAAAATAAATCTTTTTTTTTTATAATATCCCAGTAGCTGATAATGAAGTTGGCATTAAACCCATTTGGTCCTAGGTCTCTATCCTCCTCCATATTATCAACCGCGTCCTTGATCTCTTCCAGTGTGATGGCTTTGTTCAGATTGTCATTTTCTTTGCTCTTTACAGTCCTAGGGACCATATTCAGTAGCTGGACATCATTTGTAGTGGGCTGTTCAGTGAACAAGTCGTTGAAACAGCTTGTAGCTTCTGATTTAATTTCCTCAAAATTACTGATTGCCCTATCATTGATCTGGATCTCGAGCACATGGTTATGACATTTCCTAGCCTCTGTCAATTTGTGAAAGTAGTCGGAGTTCCTATCACCGTCCTTCAACCACTTGCATCTGGATTTTAGACACCACCATTTAGCCTCTTGTCTACAGGCCGCGTGGAGTTTCATTTGCAGATTAGTTTCCATATGAATGTCATCCTGGGTCACGGTATTGTCCTCGATGATAGCCTAATGTGATTCCAGCGCAGTGGCAGCTTGGAGTTTAATGACATTTGGAAGTGGTAACGATTTGGCCCAACTCTTCAAATTTTTTTTGAGCCTTCTCAATTTCTCCTCCTAGACATAGAAGGGAGACCCTATAACTGGATGAACCCGGGAGTCAGTGACGATTTTTGAAAATTCAGCATGATTGTTCCACAAAGAGTTAAATCTGAACGGGATAGGGCCCAAATTCCTTTCAGTCACCATCTCCAGAAGAATGGGCTTATGATCAGAGCCTCCAAAAGGTAAGATTTTGGATGTCATGTTCAGGCCCAGTAAGTGAAAGGTGTCTTGGACCAGGAAGCGATCAAGCCTGGCAGCAATGTGCCTAGGACCGATCCTCCTATTATTCCAGGTGTATTTCCCTGTAGTGGGCTTAATGTCAATTAGCTCCCAAGACATGATGGTCTCTTCCACAAGATCTGTAATGGGGTCTCTAGTCCGAGAACCTCCTCTCCTTTCATCCCAGCTAAGGGTGACATTCAGGTCCCCAACCAAGATAATATTGCCATGCAGTTTACTCCTTTCCTCACGGAGTAGAGTCCAGCGGTTTAATTTTTCAACATAAGAATTAGGTGCATATATATTGAATATACTTACCAGAGTGTTAGAGTCTTTTTGCCTCAGCAGAGTGAGGATCCAGTGGGTGTTGTTCTTGATGTCCACAACTTCAAATTTCGTATCATCCCAGAGAGTTCCTATGCCTCCAGAGGCTCCCCTGGAGCTTAATGCAGCAATGCCTTTTTTTTTTCCAAATTTTTTTACTGACTTGGAGGAATGCAACTTCCTCCATCTTAGTTTCCTGGATCAGGCAGATGTCTGGGTGGTGAAGAGAGATTAGATCTAGCATAGCTTCTTCCTTTATTTTACTTCCAAGCCCTCTGCAGTTCTAGGCCGTAGGCATCCCTTTCAGGGCGTGCCCATGCTGGTGGGTGTTTCTTGGGTTTTTCAGCAACTTTTCCAGGGTTAATTGGGAGCCTTGCAGCTTATCCTTGTAAGTGGATTGCTCCCTTACTTCTTTCCTAGATTTCCTTCCTTTAGTTTTGGTCAACCTTGGAGTAGTGATTTCGATTTCCCCTTCCTCCTCTTCTTCTTCTTTCGATTCAGGTTCTTCTTCGAATTTCCCTAGATTGTCTCCTTCTTTGGTTCCTACTGTTCCTTCCTCGTTATCTTTCGCTTGATCTGAGAGGCCTGCTTCCGGATCCTTACTTTCTTCATAGCTAGATCTATCTTCTGCATCATTAGTATCATCCCTTGCTTTTATCATTTCTGTAGTTTTTGAGGGCTCTTGAGTTTTTTTAGATGGGCTGGCTCTATCTTCTTTGTTCCCCTCTCCCTTCTTAGGGGCCCCTCCAGCTTGGTTTTTAGATTTGTATCTGTTCACCCTGTGCCATCCTTCTGCCTTGTCTTGTTGGCTCTCAGTGTTCTTTTTAGGGCAGTTTCGAATGAAGTTCCCGTATTCATGACATCCTCTGCATTTGAAGGGGAGTTGTTCGTAGTCTAGTTTTTGGAAGTGGGACCAATTCCCCACCGTTAAGTTTAGAGCTTCTAGCAGTCCTGCTTCGAGATCAACCTCAACGCAGATGCGTGCACAGAAAAATTGATCCTTTGGGCTGGCCATGTCAATATATTTCCCCAAAGTGTTCCCTATGGTTTGTAGGGATTTGGGATTCCAACAGTGCATAGGGAGATTGGGCAATCTGACCCAGACTGGCATAGCCTTAGGGGTATCGGCTTCTGGGTCAAAGTCCGGGGTCCACCCATTGAGATAGAGTCCTTGCAGCCCCATGAAGTAGGACCCATTCCTGAAAATTAGGTCTTTGTCCTCTTTAGATTCGAAGTCAAAGAGAAAGTATCCCCTTCCGATGGAGTAGGAGGCTACATTCTTGGAAATTAGCGGTCGCCAGTTCCTTTGGACCGAACTGTCAGTGGTTTTAGGCGAGGGCCAGAGCCCTGTGAATTTTTTGATCAGGGCTCGATCCGCCAAGGAGAGGGCAACCCTGATCGTTTCTTCCGGGGGGAGGGCAACCTCCAGCACATCCTCAATTCTTTTAACGAACTTCGGGAGATCTCCTTTGCCAGATCTTTTAAGTGATTAGCGATTAGCCTTTCGAAGGCATCTGATCGTAAGTTTGGTGGCAGATTGCCGCCAACCTCGTCCACCATCGAGCTGCCCCACCTAAGCTAGCCTTAGAGCATGAGATTTCATAGGCGAGGCCTCCAAGGTTAAAGGCCAAGAGCCGTGCAGTCCTAGCCTCGCATGCAACTCGTGGCTCACGCTCTCCTCCTTCAGATCGAGCTCACGTGAGGGAAGCAAACCTGTTGCCGGCCTTAGAATCGCCCTGCTCTCACGTCCACGATTCCAAAACAATGATCGAGGGTTAGTTTTGAGATCTTGCCATGATTGTTGCAAATTGGAAAAATTGTGTTTAAAAGAAAAAACAACGGGAAGTGAAAATTAAAACTAATATAGGATTGACTACAGTAATAAATTGAATGAAGAAATGACCAAAATACTAACCTGTAATCGAACTAGACTGTGATAAAATTTCCTGTTTAAATTCACGCAGAGCAATAATTCACGCAGAGAAAATTCACGCAACGCAGTAATTCACAACAGTAAAAAATTGGTAAATAAATTGTAAAAGACCAGCCTATATATATATATTTTTACATGCGTCAAATTAGGAAAGCAGGATTAAAACAAATGGACAGTCGAGATTAAACCTGGTGGGATGCAGTTTCATAACGAGATATTGCAAATATTTTTTCATTCTGCATCACGATTCCCACATCCCGCAATCCGGATTGCGGGAACTTGATATTTATTATTTGCAAGAATTTACGTCGCACAACTTGCATCCCGAAATTTTCCGTTGCGGGATTCGGGAGAATTTTGGTAAGTATTATGTGTCATCTCGCTAATCTTTCCCGAAACCCGCATCCCGCATTTTTGTTGCGGGATGCGGGATGGCTTTTACAATTGGTAAATAAATTGTAAAAGACCATATTTTTTACACATGTCAAATAAGGAAAGCAGGATCAAAACAAATGGACGGTCGAGATTAAACCTGGCGAGATGTGGTTTCATAACGAGACATTGCAAATATTATTTCATTTCGCATCCCGATTCCTATTTTTTATTTTATTATCAATTTTTATTGTTTTATATAAATTTAAAACTTAATAATAAATTTCAACTTTAGAACTCAAACTTGTTTAAAAAAAGATAACAAAGCTTTGGTGTTTGGCATTTATTTTCTATGTTTTAAGAGTTTTTTTAGTTATTTCATTTTTAATGCTCATTGAAAAACATTTTAGGTTATGATCAATTTGTCATATTAATTAGAAAATATGGTTTTAAAATTGTTTAAAAAGAAAATTATAAAAAGAAAAAAAAATACTATGTCATCCTCCCAAGTTTCATCATAAGGAAATTTGTATATATATACCTATCTTAACTTCACATTATTCATTGATGTTCGAGTACAAATGAAACCCTAACCCAAATCCGGATTGCGACAGCTTGGTATTTATTATTTGCACGAATTTTCGTCGCACAACTCGCATCCCAAAATTTCCATTGCGGAACTCGGGAGAAATTTGGTAAGTATTATGTGTCATCCCGCTAATCTTTCCCGAAACCTGCATCCCGCATTTTTATTGTGGGATGCGGGATCGCTTTTGTAAGTATTGTGTGCCATCCCTCTAATCTTTCCCGAAACCTGCATCTCGCATTTCTCGAGTTACAGGCTGTGGCATCTTGCAATTTACTGGGAAGACAAAATACATCAAGTTGTATTCATTCGAACCCGCAACACGCATCCCGCAACCCGCATCTATATATTTGTGGTTGCGGGATGCAGAATAATTTATGTCAGTATTATGTGTCAAACCCTCTAATCTTTCTCGAAACTCGCATCCCACAATTTTCGCGTTGTGGGTTACGGGAACTTGACATTTATTATTATTTGCAAATATTCGGCATATTAATTGTACGCGTTACTTTTAATTTGCTGTCAGTTAACTTTTCTTACTTATTGTAAAATTTATAATAAAAAATCAAAACCCCAAAACAAAACAGTTATAAATGTCTTTACCTTAAATTTCAAAACTCACTATTAATAAGCAATCTCCCAAGGTAAGTCACAAAGGTTGGCTTCCTGGAGTAAGAAATCATTGACCCTTTCTCTCATATATATATATACACACATGCACAATTCAAAGATTATTGTAACTTAAGTTAGTCCTTATGGAAGCAATAAACATAAAGGTTGATAATTTAAAAATAAACATAATTTAAAATCCTTTGGGGAAAAAAAATAATTTAAAATACCTAACTATAACTATAACAAAAAATAGAAATAAAATTTAAAGCCTTTCGTGGTATTTACGATGGAAGCCAGCTCCTTCAACATGTTCCAATATGTTACTGTATTTTTCAACAGTAATTTTTCTTCTTCTTTTAGCCTGTAATTTTTTTTATTGAGAAGCTCACACGCTCCCATTTATGCAAATCTATCCGAGTTTTTTATTCAATTTAATTTTGTATTCTATGTATTTTAAATGACATGCTCTCACGGGCTTTCGTCCCTTCCTTTTAACTCTGTATGGATGGAAGATGGAAGGTCATGATCATCGGTGACATAGACTATCTTTAAAATATCGTTACAAATATCAATAAAACTGTTGTAATAAAACCATTTCAATTTTTTTTAATTATTCTAAATAATGTGATTGATTTATTTTTTAAAGTTTATGAAATTCCCACATGCTCATGTATAAAATCATTGTAATTTTTTCAAAGTATTCTAAATAATGAGATTGATTTTTTTTAAGAGTTTATGAAATTTCCACATATTTATATCTAATTTTTTTATTATTCAAGTTTAGTTTTTATTTAATTACTTTTAATTAATATATATATATATATATATATATATATATACCTCATCATGAAATAATATGAGGTATACCTAGCACAACTAGTAGCTTTCTAAGTTCACAACTAGCACGGATTCGTGTTAACCAATCTCACCCAGCTTAGAATCCGTTGAGAATTAAAAGAGATATACAAACTGAATTGCAAGCCTCTTGATATGGTGAAGATGGATTTGGGTGGATTTTTTTTCCTCTGGTTCCTCTTTTGATTTGATAATAGACACGAGACATCAAATTTTCATGTTATACATGGTACTTGGATATTTTAAAGCAATTGACACGGCTAACTTGGTGCAATGATTTAAATAGAATGGCCTCTGGCATGACTATGTGAGGTCTTCTTGTAAGTACAACAGATCTCATGTCATTATGACACAGGAGCCCAAATTTTACATACGAAGATTACTTGGTAAGACTCTTCGTAAGTTTTAAAGGGTTTTATTAAGATTTTATTTGATTCTTGGCATACCTTAACTTACCCAATTTCAATAAAATTATGTTTGATTTCTTTATTTTGAATGGAGAATGATGAATTTTTGTTTGGATTATTTTAACATCCTACAAATCTGCAACTTGTGGAGTGCGGGAGACCTTTCATTTGATATTTCATTTTTCAAACCCGCATCTCGCATCCCGCATCCTGCAAATGCGGGGTGAGGGAGAGTTTTTATATGTGTTAATTTTAATTAACCTGCATCTCGCATCCCGCAATGTGTGGAATGCGGGTTGCGGAGTTCCTATTATTTTTGTTTGGTTTATGTCTGCCCGCATCCCACAAAATGCAGGATGTGGGCTGCGGAGCTAATTGAAAAAATTTTGTACTATTTTGTGTTCCCGCATCCCGCAACCTGCAAGTTGCGGAATGCGGGTTGCAGAACAATTAATAAACTTGCAAATGATTAACTATTAGTATCGTTACATAAGGAAAGGATTTTCTATTAGCAACTATTGTCATTAGGGTAGTTCTAGAACTATTACACATTGGTAAGTTTTAAAGTTTTATAACCCCTGCTTGTAACATATTTCATGAACAAACACCTCCCTAATAACTACCCACCTAATGATAGTCTTAAAAACAATAAAAACAAATGCCAAGAGTTGTAATCATTTTTAAATGTTTCATACAACATTAAAAGGGGGTTAAACATGCCACTGATAAAACTTGAAATAATGGATTAAATGAAACAAATAAAACTTGAAATAATTACCATTCTTCTCTTAAGTACTAACAAAAACACGATAATTAAACAAACATAGCTTGAAATAATTTCTTAAAGGAATTCATTGAGAGTCACTAAGGTTTGGTTCACATAATTACATTTGGATCGAGAGTCCAAATGATCCTGGAATGTAATTGAATTATTAACAATGTAAAAGGACCCGTAGTTTAACCATAGATTATTAAGATTGCTCTTATAAGCAAGCACTTTTTTTAAATAGATTAACCATAAATTAAGCACAACTATTGGAATAAACAGACCTTAACCAACTAACATTGTTAATAAGATTTTTAATATTAAGCGTTCAAAATATTCTGAAATGTAATAATTATAATGATTTTGCATCTTTGTTAGCATAAAATTACAGAAAGTTATAGCGTTGACCACTCGTCTATCTATTGAATAAGCTCATATGCTCCCTTGGTTATGTGCAAATGAAAGTGGAAGAGCCATTACTGAAACAAATAAAACTTGAAATAATTACCATTATTCTCTTAAGTACTAAAAAAACACACTAATTAAACAAACAGACCTTGAAATAATTTCTTAAGCGAATTAATTGAGAGTCACTAAGGTTTTCACCAGAGAATTGCTTTAACAAATGCTTTCATAGCTTGGGTTGTTAGTTAAATCGGTTACATAAAGTAAATTATGATTTTCTTTACCATTGCCCATTATTGACTACACAATATTAGTCTCAGTCTCTTGTTCAAAGTCCAAATGATCATGAAATGTAGCTGAATTATTATGACCCCAAGTTTAACCATAAACTATTAAGATTGATGTTATAAGCAAGCACTGTTTTGGAATACATTAACCATAAACAAACCTTAACCTACTAATATTATGATATGACTATGGTTTGAAACCCCGAAATGCTCAAACTCTTGTGAAATATATTAATTATAATGAATTTGCATCTCTATTAGCATAAGATTACAGAAAGGTATAGCGTTGGATGCAATAAGCACATTGGGCTCAACCACTCGTCTGTCTATCGATTCAGCCATGTGCCCTTCCTTGCCAAACGACTTTATGTGCTTTTTGTGCTCACCCTTGTCCATAATTCCACTATGTGCTAGTAACATTGTTGCATGAGGGGTCTTGGAGACAAGCATTATTGTTCTCCTCACCTGCCATGAAATAGGCTCTCCAACAGGCAATACAGTGGAGTATGTCCTCAACCTCGTCACCACCTCAGAGAAAATTAGCAAGTGGGAATTACAAATGAGGCGATGAAGAGTTCGGACACTCGCCACCCTAATACGAGCATTCACTCCGACTGTCTGTCGCTGAACATGGCCCCCATGCAGTAGGACTTTGGAAGTTGTGACCTCTTCAAGGATTTTTGGGGACACACTCCAGGGACAGGAAAACCGTCGTATTATGCAGCTCGAAGTATTCCTATTTGGAAATATTAAAAGTGCATCACATCCCGGCCCTAATGGTTGGCAATTTCCTGGTGTAGACAACTAGGAAGATAAAGGAACATAATTTCATATTCTCCAACCATCAGTTTCCCCTGACAAATGAGCTTCTGGAACCATACAACCATTGTTGTCTAAAAGGAAACTCAAGCCGTCATGTAAATGAGCACTTTTGGCCTTTCTCTCAGTGCTCATTCATCCCCGTTTTTCAGCAGCTCTAAAGGGTGGCGCTATATAGGGTGAGCCAGACAGATCGAAAAATAACTTACCAGCATAGCTGCACACTTAACAACTAGCAATCATAACAATAGTACAAGTGACAAGTGAGTGAGGATCTTCACTCCTTGCGGAAAATCCAGTTAAGTCATCTCCTCTCATATTCAATTATCATACTAGCCATGGATAAGACCTTAGGTGTTCTCTCGTGTTGCTGCCCAGGTGGGTCAAGGCATTTGGACTTGACCTTCCTTGCCCTTTCGCATATGCTGCAGGTGGGATAAGAACGAATTCGGCTGGTCGCGTTTCTTTGCTTCATGTAGAGGCAAGATTTATTATTTCAAATATCTAAATTTCATGATGGATCCTCGGAGTTGGGACAACAGACGATGCTGGGAACATGTTCTTGAGCTATAGAATGTTGTGAATGGCATCTGGGGACTCAATTACTGGTTAAAAAAATACATATCATACGTGGGAATGTCCTTTCTATACCAGGTTTATCGAGACATTTTGTCCACGCTGAGAGATTTGGTTCATCAGCCGATCTTGAACCACATATATTTCATTTGCTTCTCCATTTATATTCACCATGGATCAGCTTCTTATCAATATCCTGCACAATTTAATTCAATGGAATCAACAAAGACCCTCGATCTGCAACCTGCCTTCATCTGGACCACCTGATCGTGGGCACATTTTATATTTCGCCAAGCTGGTCCGATTCAATCCATCGCGCAAATCTCATCCGCGGACTACTTTTGATCGCTCGATCAAATATCAAATAACTTATATATCGTCCATCGTCATCCTGTTAAACTTTCCCGAAACCCACATCCTGTAATTTCTGGGTTGCGGATTACAGGAACTTGAACTGTATTATTATTATTCGCAATTTTTGGCATAATCATTGTACGCGTTAATTTTGGGTCATTGTCAGTTATTTTTTATTATTTCTTGAACACTTTATAATCCAAAATCGAAATCCCCAAAAAAATCAATTATAAATATCTTAACGTAAAATTTCAAAACTCAGTATTAATATGCACTCTCCCAAGGTAAAAAACAAAGGCTGGCTTGCGAAAAGACAGAATATTTTTACCCTCTCGGCATTTTTTTGCACCTCTTGGTGCAAATGCTACTATAATTGCTAGTGCTTCATGTATATCTTCAAGATGGGTGGAGTCTCGAGTAAAAACGTTTATATTGTTTCAAAATTTCTACACGTTGAAAATCCACAAGACCATTGTGAAAACATTCATGCACATGTTTTAGGGTTTGTAATGGTTCATTTTATTTGAATGTCACACTAATGACTTATTTAGGCTTGCACATTTTCACAATAAGGTTAGTATTGTTATTATGTGGTAGTAACAATGGCTCACATTATTTTAAGGTATGCTTGTAGGTGTAGGAGGTTTTGTTAATAAAATATTAGTTGGTGCGGGGTTTGTCAATCTTTATATATAAATCTTCGAGAAGAAACCCATGTTTGGCAAGAGAAGAGTGATTGTTTGTTTGGATATCTATCAATGGAATATCATTATTTCGACATTGGTCGATTTTTTTATTGCCACGAGAACAAATAAGAGACTTCATTTTCTTACTCATTTGTTTCCTATATTTATATGATTCCAATACTTATGCTAGCTTAGTAAGTGGACGTACTCAAATGATATTTTTAGCAAATTTAACATGCTTAAAAAATTGCGGGATAGTCTTGTGAGGTAGTTTTGTAGATGTAATTTTTCAAGATTTGTTGATTGGGTAGTTGTCTAGCAATAGATGGTACTACAATTAACTTAAGTTTGAGAATCTCCAAAGCAATATGTCATGAGAGTTTCACTCTCTCTAACCAACCAAAAACCTACTCATGTTTAATGGTGAGATCAAATTATTTTTGTAAACACTTGTTATTGATGTTGTGTTACCACAGAAACAAGATAGATCTCTCTTTTTAACCCAAAAAAAGGGTATGAACCTGACTAGAGGTCACTTCCTTACATCACATGCATGTTTATTAAACCGAATCTAAATGCATCATTAAATACCTTTGTTTGGTATTTTGGCGTGGATTTATATTTACTCATTCAAAGATTAAGGCAAGGTGTTAGGTAATGATTTGTGCATTGACACACTTCTTGTTTTGGACAAGCATATGTTACCCTTTGGCATGCCAAGACAATGTGACCAAACTTTGATTCTTGACAGATAATAAAAACAACATGTCAAACTTCTAGGATTTTCCATTCTATTTTGTCATACAACAAGCTCAAATCCTTCATTATGCTCAACCATATGCACATGACCACTTCAAAACCTTTTGTGCAACATTGATCTAGAACCAACACTTGATCCGCATGGCACCAACTTAACATGCAAGTCCACTCCAAAGTTGGCACACCATCTTAGAAACAACTAATTCTTTCACATCACTGACATGTCACAACTCAGAGGGTGGTGTACCCAACTAGATCACCAATCAAGTTTGACTAGGCAATGTGCACCAAGGAACAAGATGGTGACCATACTTGATCGATGTGGGTGTCAATTTTTTTTTAAATGGATAAACAAATATAGGGTTTTAGTGGAGTTGACACATTTTTGTCCTAAAGATGAACCATGATTAAGGTTCGAAATGTTGATTGTTGAAATAGCCATTGCAAAGTACCCAGAATCTAACTTTGAAATCAAACTCTGCAGAAATCTAAGAACTAAAACCATTTTTTTAGCTATCATGGAAGAAGATTTTAAGCATTGCATTATACAACATCAAGGCCACATGGAAGATTATCTCAAGGGTAGTTCACAAGAGATTGAAATGCCTCATGATGATAACCATTATTGATATTCATGATTTTGAATATTTTTTGTCTATAATATGTTGAAAAGCACACAATTGTGGGGATTTTGTGGATCAAATCCTGCAGGTTTGGGCCAAAGAGGCTTGGGGACCCCGTGGATGAGTTTGTAAGTCCAATTTGTAAGGCACCACCATATGTCACATACAAATATATAGAGGGGAAATTTTAGGTATGTGTCTTCATTCTATTGATCATCTCAATCTTTCCCCTATTTCATTCAAGTAATTTTCAATGCGTTTTCAAAAAAATATAAGGGTTTCATTGCTAACGTCATTATTGGAAAACCTATCTTATTTTTCTCTTGATTCTCTCTCTATATATCACAATAATTTTCTTTTCTTTTAAGCAATAGAATTGTATAGGGTTTCTTTACTTGTATATGGGGCATGTGATATCCATTGCAAAGAGACCACTCATTGCATTGGATATCAAACCTTACTACTATCATTTTTTTCACAAGGTTTTTGTGGTTTGTGGTGTGCTGTATACAGGAATATCACACCGATGCTTATGTTCCTCTCAAGCAAACCACTTAGTTTAACATATAAATAACATTATTTTTAAAACTAAAATGTCATGTTTTAAATTTGTTCACTAGTTCAACAATGCACAATAAATTGTAATGAGGCATCAATGCATATATTACTTTATAGAGCATCGGATGAATATAACAAGTTGTAAACAAAATGTTTTTTATTTTCTAACAACGAGGTAATCATATATTGGTGTGAATATGTGTGAATAATGTACTAGTGTGTATTGTTTTCTTATGCCCACAAAAATTCCATTTTGTATAAATACTTCATAATTTATATATGTGAGATTCATAGTTTTATTTTTATTTTTATAGAAGATTACTGATAGAAGTTAAAGATGATTCATAGTTTTTTTTATAGAAGATTACTGATAGAAGTTAAAGAAACACGAGTTATTGTAGCAAGTGTGATGGTAGCTCATCCCAACAAGAGAACAAGGCAAGTTCTTTTAAGTTTTATGAAAAAAATAATATATTTGAATTATCTATAGGTTTAAATTAATGATGTATATTGGCTAATGTGTGTCATACAGAGCAAAAACTTAAAGAAACTCAATAAGATTTTTCACAATTTGAGTGCAAAAGATTGTAAAAGCTCTATGGAAAAATTGCAAAGAGGGGAATTATGTTGATTAAAAGGTAATCAACATGAAGTTTTTCTTTGAATTTTTACTAAAAATAAATTTCTTAACGTTAATCGATAACATGTTTTAAACACTAAATTTCACCTTTTTTTTTTAATGTTGTGGAGGGACCGACACTGAGGGAATAGAATGTCATCCTAAGAAGATAAAAATTATGAAGAATGTAAATTATGATGAATTGATCCTAAATACATCTAGAGTAGTGTTGGAAGTTAACAAGGTTTTTTCTTTTTTTACAAAACTATGAAATATATAGTGGAAATAACATATAGATGTACTTTCCACACGTTTATGGAGCAATGGTCAATGAGACCCATGAGATTTGCAGCAGAAAAAACTTACAATAACAAAAACAAATCATTTAAAAACTACTGTTACTTAACATGCTTTTCTACATCATGTCCCAAAATTTTACCAAATTAATTACTTTTGTTATATTTACTTTCATGGCTATTTAAAAAAAATGTTATTTTTATTTTTCATGAAGATTATGAAAATTCCAAAGGACAAATGAGGGGAAAACCAAAACATGTATGGATTTCCGAAGGAGTGTACATGGAGATGGAAAAATAAATGAACATAATTGGATCACAAGAGGAGCCATCCCAATAACAACATGCATCACATGTGNTTGAATGTAATTGCTGAATATTTTATTAATTAATAAATGAAAGATGAGACAACAGCTTAAGGAAGCTGTTAAATGAGTGTTTTACTGGTCACTTGGTGGAATAGGCTGGGTTGAGAGCAGATTGACACTTGGCAACATCCTCAAACTACTTCTAGTTGTTGCAGGAGGAAACTTCCCTATTTTTGTGGTCATGTTCCCCAAAAAAGTGGAACAAGAGAAGGTGGCTCATTAAGTGAAAATTGACCCAAAATACCTAGGCATGCTAATAAAAATTCCCATTGAATTCAGCTGAGGCTGCTCATTCTTCACTTGTGAAAATTCTGAGTGAATTTAGTGCACAAGAAAATTCAATGGAGGGGACTAGCAGAAGTTTGTTTTGAGTGAAAAGTGTTGAAGTTTTGAACTAGTGCAACTATTTGAAGCTGAGTTCATACTGTTGCAAGTAGAATAGATTTATTGCTGAATACTCAGTAGAGTTGCAGAGGATTACTAAACTAGATCTCTCACCTAGTACTTCTACCAGGTGAACCAGAAGACAAGCTTGGGGGTCCTGAGATTTGCAATTTAGCTATCTCCAAGAGTTGGTTGGGAGGAATAGGTTCCTTAAGTTGTTGTCACCTCTTCTACATTTCCAGGTTCTACATGTTCTTTCTAATTTCTATTGCATATTTAGGATTAAGAAGGATTGAACTTAAGGAGTAATGTGTTATGTTTCTGTTCTTCTATTATTAGAATTATTGAATGAAATCTTTTATTGTGAAAAGTTAGTCAATTTTTGGATTAGATATAGATTAGGATAAATGATTAGAAGAATTTCCAATTTTACTAATAGATAAAAAAATACATAACTTTATTTTTCCACACCTTCTTAAAGATAGTGCTCTAGTACAGTCGGTTAGATTAAATTTTGATAGATTATCAAATGAAGTGTGCTTGAATGTGTTTATTTACCTTCTACAGATTTCATAGGGTTAATCAAAAGTAAGTTTTCCTTTCTATTTCAGAAATTTTCCTTAGACATAGTACATTGTCATAAAATAACAAAATAGTCTCTAAGAAAGATTTTATATATATATATATATATACAAAGTCTGTGCTCTTATTTACACAGTAAATAAATTATTTATTATAAGCCTATTATTATAAATATACATAGTAACTAAAAGCCATTATAAAAACATAAAATAAATAGCATAAATAATTTCAGGGAACAGTAAAATGAGGCTAGTAATTACTTAGATAATTTCACTATTAATCTAAGAATCAAACTTTAATACATTGTAATTAAATATTAAACTTTGTAATAATTTAAAAGTAAATAAGATTTTATAAAAACCCTATTTTTGAGAAATTGTCATATATGACTTTCATTTCCTCCTCTTTTACCAGTAGAGGAATTATACAGTTTCACCCAAAATTATTTAAAGCATACATTCTATATTTATAAAAACACAAGTGTCTAATTTATAATACACATATTTAAATAAGCTTTTCACAAGAAAAGTAACAAAATTGTTTGATAAATATAAACCAAGACAACTTAAGTAAAGACCTTTCAAAACATTCCAACCCAAGAAAACAATAAAGACTCAGGTTGTATTATTCAACACTTTCCTTATTTATTTACTGAAATAGTTGTTCTACTGATAGTAAAAATCAAACTCTGTTTTAAAAACCAAGTGTCTGAACATCTTTCTCTTTTTAAACAAAATCGAAAAAATTACGAACTGAAACCATAATAAAAACTTCTTTTAAATTCATTAATTATTTATACATCAATACAAGTTTCATAGCAATGAAAATATCCCTTTTAAAGTTAATGTAAAAATTAAATTTCTTAAATATTACAAGAAACCCTACAGTCTACCATCGACCTCGTAGAAACCATAGTTCATGGCCAAATAGAAAATAGCTTATGCGATAAGCTTGTAAGCCTAAGCATGGTATAAATACCTTTAAAAACCCTAACTAAAACACATTTACAAAATTCCACAGAAGTCATGGCTTTAAAGCCTGTCCAAATTATAATCTCTAAAAATCAAGTCACGGCCGTGAAGGCCCAAAAGTATTTTGTCACGCTACGGCTGCTAGGGCTTCAAAAATTTTCTTATAAAAAATTGCCACATGGCTTTTCTAAACAAACAACACATATGATAACCAAAACTGAAGTCCCATCTCGGTGGGATTGTAACAACCAAACCCCATACACCCATCGCAGGAGGAACCTCAGGTAGGACCGAGGCTTACCAATTGTTGAGGAATATGAAGACCCCCTCTTCGTTGGAGACTTCAAGCCACAGACTGAAAAGCTCTGCATTTAAACTGACCTGCACAACCATTAAAGATTTCATTAAGCTCTTCCTTAATTCAAATAACGAAGACCATAAAATACTTTGAAATAGTGCAGAGGGTTTTTTAAAAACTTAAAAGGATTTTTTTACCTGGATAGTTTTCGACTTTATCCGCATAGAAGGTGGCTTTAACAGACCCTAGCCACCAGAAAGGTTATGCCCAAGCCACGAGGCGAGATACTGCCCATAAAACCCTAATGAGTAAAGTTCAAGCTAAAAGCCAAAACCACGGTGAACAAAAAACCGCAAGCACACTAATGACTCAGACTGAGTTTCACCACTGCACCAGTGCCGAAGGAAAGCCCACGCAGAGGCCAAGTAATGGCAACGAAGACCACACACACACAGAGATAAGAAATGGCAACAAGACTCTCATACACAGAGAATAGCAAAGGTGATAAGGACTCTCATAGGTAAAGGTAAGCCACATCATGGGAGGCTCTCACTTGCAGCAGAAAAGCAACGGTAAAGCCATGAGGCCGTAAGCCTGCAACTTCCTCTCCACCATGGGCAAAAGATAGATAAAATGCAAATTTTTAGGGTTTAGGAGAGTTTTAAAGTAAACCTCCAAAGTTAACAAAACCTAACCAATAAGCATCGACCACATGGAGTTTAATATGTTTTGGAGTTGTGGATCGACTCTATAGTTTCAGCGGAGTCTTGGTGCATCCTGTCAATAAAAAAATCATTTACATAAAAACTTGGTTATAACCCTTTCATCAATAGAATAATATCTCATAATTATAATATGCATGTTATAATTTTAAAAGGAAATGATATTGGAGGTAATCTTTGCTTAAACTAGGGTTTGTGTTTATATTTCATAAACCATGTAAATGGGCAAAAACTTATGCAAATAATTTCTTAACCTTGTTAGCATAATAAATAACACCCTGTGATGAACTATAGAAGTTGTAAAAAGACCTTGTAAGAAACCTATGACAATATATTGGATAAAAACACTTATGTGTAATAGCTTGCAAGTATATAAAGAATTCATAGCTTAATTCTTAGTATAAGTAATATAACTTAGTTTTGTTATAAGGTAATAATGATTTTCATATCTCCTTGTGAGATAAAGATTATGCGAAGGATAGGTTGAATAGATTTCATAGGAAATGATCTTTCATTCCTTACACAACACAGTAACACTATTGATTATCGATATAATGCTCATAATATTATAATTATACATGATAAATACTTAAGCCATTAGTAGTTTGTTTCTACACGAAATCATTAGTTCTATGCATGCATGTCAAACATTATATCTTATGACTATACCTAGAACTAGTTCTTTCTAGTTTACATAACATTTGATTATTGTTGAGACAATCACTTATGAACGACCTTTGTATCAAGTAATAAGGTATTAAAGGACCCGCTATACAAAATACCTTTCACTAGAATTACATACAGGACCTAAACTGATAATAAATAAATAAAAGTTAGATGAACAAGTGATAGTTGAAGCGAAGTAGAAGAACAACTAGATTATGTTCAGTTTTCCAAACACTTATGTTTACCAGAAAAATTAATTAAAATATAAAATATATAGATCAACGATACCTCATTTATTTTGATCAAAGCTGTAAAATAAACAAATTTACTAGCATTATATTTTATGCTAGTTGAGATAATAATAGCGATCTGAAAACTGGTTACAAAACGTCTTACCTGTATAATACCTGTAAAAGAAGCATCACTTCACTGCATTAGCTAAAAAGATAAGTAAGCCTCGTACTCAACTGAAGTTCCTTCATATTTTTCACAAACAGTAAAACAAACTTTAGCACTTAGTAACTAAATAGATGTTTCAATTCATGTTGTTCCAAATCATAACCTACTAAATCAAATTCTTAACAATGATTTATGAAAGCAAATAATTAAGTATGCAGATCTAGAAATTAACAAAAGAATAAGTTCTAGTTAATCCTGATTATGTTAATCGTTAACAATTAAATGTTCCTTAGTAGTGACGATTGGTGTTAGAATAATCCGTCGGGATTATTGTAAATAAATAATAAATAGGAATATGAATAGATAGGAAGGTGAAAAGGCTGGTTCTCAACCGCCATTGTAATGTATAAATATTTGCTTTGGTAAGGGAATAATAAATCGGGAGTTATTACCAACAAGTGGTATCAGAGCAGGGTTGTTTTCCATAACTCCTGGCTGCATTGCATGCCTGCCATTCTCCCTGTGTTATCAGAGCGCTGCCATTCTGCTTGCCATCTCTCCTGCCTGCATGCATTTCTCTTCACCCAGCCTGGGCATGCGTTATTCTCCTTCAAGCGTTTGTTTGAGGTTACTGCGTGATTGGGGCGTTGTCTACGAGCTTCTTTCACCTGTCTTTCGTTTGAATAACGAAACCCTAGTTCGTTGGTGAATTCTCTGTTGGCGTAACCCTATTCCATTTCTTGGAGACTGCGTGCCAAACCTCCGTTCTGTGCTCTCTTAATTTGTTTCAGACTACTTGAATATCGCCAGTCTGCCCTCAAGGAGCGCGTTTCTCCTCTCTGGGATTACTAGTCTTAAACCCTAATTTTTGTGGGCTCCCTTTTGGTGGGCTGCGACCTGCTTCACTGGGCTGCGATCTGTGAGTTTATTCTCTGCCAATCTAAATTAGCATAAACCCTAATTTTTGACCTGCTCCTGTGGAAGTATCATGAAGTTGGAGAGTGCTGCTATTTTTTACTGTGAGTGTATTAATTGCTGCTATCTGGTACTGCGTATCATGGAGACCCTTTGCAATTGAAATCTGGAGCTGCATTTGAGCTGGTTTAAAATTTTGTATAATGATAACTGCTGTGTATGATATATGCTGCTATTGCTGTGTATGAATTCTGTTATGCTAACCAAGACAACGTCTATTTGGCTCTAGTCCATCTTGGCATAGAAGACATGTGTTTTTGCTCTCTCGGGCACTCACATCATCATGGAACTGCACCATAATGCACCACCGCGGAGCACGACGACGGCAGCACGTCGCATAGATAAGTCAAAGCCCGCGCTGCAAGAAGCATTATATCTGCATTACTCTCGTGGTTGAGAAGACTCACAAGCACTGGCACTTCGAAGACGATTTTGAAAGCTATGAACAGTTCATATTTGAAGATGCGTGGAGTGCTGTGATTTATGCTGCGATCTGTATATGCTTTGAGTTAGATTTATTCATTTATATTGTTATAAGTATATATATATGAGGAGCGAGGAGCCCTATTTTTTTCTGGTTATTAAGAATTCAAGGTTACCTAACAAGCCTATTGAGCGTGGACTGTGTGTATTGAAGACGCCTTGTTAAGTTGATGCTGCAATTTCTGAAGACTGTCCACGACCACGCGACCTACGAATTCCTTGTGAAGGCTGAGTGATATATGTCAAAGACTGATATATGCATTGATTTATTGTGTTGAAGAGCCTGTGTTGAAGATATAATGCCTGCTGGAGATATTATGTGTTGAAGACTGCGTGACTCCTCCATCTCATACATTTGAGCGGAGACTGTTTGAAGAAACCATCTGTGAGGAGACTACCTGCTGCGTGGTGACTCTATGCTGTGTTGTATCCTTCCTGGAGCTGCTACGAAGAGCTGCCTGCATGGAAGCTGAGAAGAAGTGATATATAATGCTTGCTGCGACTTGAAGACTGCTCTGTTGGTGACTGCCTTGTTCCCGGCACTCTATTGAAGCTGCAGTGAAGACTGCGCTGCGTTGAGATTGTTCTCAAGACACTATCGAAGTTCCCTTTATCTATCAGCGTGAAGTTGTGCATGGTGCGTTGTGAAGAGACTGCGTGCTGTGTGGAGACTGCATAAAACCCTAATTTTACCCTATTTTTTATGTAGGAAGTTTATTGTGATATTTTCTTCTGCGTGAAGAAGTGAAGAGCCTGCGTGAAGAGGTGAAGAGACTGCTGCCTGAGTGAAAGCCTTGTTGAGCAGCCTACCATTATTTCCTACTGGGATCAGAGCTCTGAACAGAGAGCTCGTCTTGTTTCAAACTTTCAAATTTTATAGCTGGAAACTTGTTTTGAACTTGCACATGTTTACCATTTAGCATATCATGTCTCTCTATGTATTGTAGAGCAGTAATGTTTCTGTTCTAAGTTTTTGGCCTTTGATAGTTTTAGAGTTTAAAAGTTGGATGCTGATTTTGCTTTGTAAAATCTGGCAGTGCATCTGCAATACATTTTAAAATCTGATTGATATTAAGAAGAAAAAGAAGACTGTGCACTATTGTTGACAGTGTCGATTCCAGCTTTTTCAGCAGAGTAAAGACCGGTGGAGATCGTTGGAGACTCAAGTTTTTTTTCTCCAGAGCGGAATGTTATGCTGTGTAGTTGACTTAATGGAGAAATAATTTGCTACCTATGAGCTCAAGCTATATATAAAGAAGCCTGTGTATGATTGACAGTGATATATTTGCTATAAGCTTGCATTGTATTCACCTTGGCAGAGACTGTAGACCTGCAAGGTTATTGTTTTCTATTTCTCTTTGTCATATCAAGTTTATTATTGTAAATTACACTAACGGTTGTAAAGATGCAATCTTTGGCATCTAGTATTGGTGCTGCCCTAGCTGGCAAAGACCAATCCAAAGACCCTTCCAAGGGAGATTGCTGCAAGAGAGGACGAGGAAGAAGAAATTTCAGAGGCAGAGGGGGCAGAAGCAAAAGATCAGATTTGCATTGCAAGCATTGTGGAAAGACTGGGCACACATCAGATCAATGTTGGGCTTCATGGGACTCCATCAAAGACAAGCACAACCAGAAGAAAGATGGCCAAAATGCTAGTAAATCTTCTGATTCTTGTATTGTTGCACATTGTAATCTTGGATTTAATGAAATGACTTCTCTCTCATCTTATAAAGATTGTTGGCTACTTGATACTGGTGCAACATCACACATGACATTTAGAAAAGACTGTTTTGAAGAACTGAATGAATCAATAGATGGCATAGTGTACTTTGCAGATAAGTCAAGTATTAAACCAAAGGGAATGGGCACCATTCGACTGAAGATGCCTGGATTCCCTGATTTCTTGTTGAAGAACGTTCTATATCTTCCAAAGTTG